>JAPYXV010001513.1:0-14038 GCA_028533065.1 Trachops cirrhosus | reverse complement strand
TGATAGGTACTTATTCATTGCCATTTTCCTGCCATTGTACTTGTGTTCCTCTCTCTCACACTGTTTTTCTTCCTTTTCTTAAAGGAGTCCCTTTAGCATATATCGCAGTGTTGGTTTATTGGAGGTGTATTCTTTCAGACTTCTTTTGTTTGGGAAATTTCTTATTTCACCTTCCATTGTAATTGAGAGCCTTGTTGCATGGAGTACTCTTGGTTTCAGACCTTTGTTTCCCATTACTAAAATATTTCTTGCCATTCTATCCTGAATTGGAGTGTTTTTGTTGATATATCAGGTGCTAGCCTTAACGAATCCCCTTTGTATATTATTTCTTGTTTCTACCTTGCTGATTTTAAGATTTTCTCTTTGTCTTTAAAATTTGGCATTTTAATTATGATATGTTTTGAAGTAGTCCTCTTTAGGTTCATCTTGACTGGGACTCTCTGTGCCTCCTGAACTTATGTTGTTTTTTTCTCTCTCCAGGTCTGGAAAGTTTTCTGTCATTATTTTTTCAGACAAGGTTTCTATCCCTTGTTCGTTTTCTTCTCCTTTTGGTATTGTTTTGGTTTGTGTGTTGTTGCTTTTCCTGTTATCTTGGAGTTCTCTGAAGGTAACTTCATATTTTTTGTCTTTTTTTGTGCAGCTGCTCTACCTGGGTGTTTTTTTCCACCTTGTCTTCCAGCTCAGTAAGTCGGTCCTCTGCTTCACCCAGCTTGCTTGTCATTCCTTCCAATGTGTTTTTTATTTCAGAAATTGTATTCATTTCTTCCTGGTTTTTGTTTATAGCCTTTTCCTGTTTCATACCGTTGTTCTCACTCAGTTCCTTGTTTTCTGTGAGTTCCTTGAGCATCCTTCTAACCATTATTTTGAATTCCATATTTGATAGTTTGCTTACATTTAGCTCTTTTAGTGGGGAGTCTTCCATTCCTTTGATTGCAGGTTCTTTTTTTGTCTCCACATTTTAGGTGACTCTTTTTGTTTGTTTCTGTGCTTCCTGGTGTTCTGCTTTGCTGTCTTTATAGGGTGAACTTCTATTGTAGGAATTCTATGGGATTCATTGCTGGTCTCTTTGATCTCTTTGTCTGGATGCTCTTTCTTTTGTTTGTGTGGACTGTCTTGTTGTACTTGGGTTTTTCCCTTTTGGTGGTTCCTTTGTTGGTGGGTTCTCTCTTCCAGCAGGTATATTGGTGTTCACAGCTCCCACCTACTCTTTTATTTGATCAGTTGCAGGGTGTAGGCAAAATGGATTAAGACAGCAAGAGAGTATTCAATGGGATTTAAAGTACCAACAGGTAGAGAAGAGATAGGAGATCCTTTGGATAAGGATAGCTTTAACTGTGATATTTCACCCAACTAGCCACTCTTTATAAAAGGTAAAAAAAAAAATTAAGACTCTTGTTAGAGGGGAGAAGGATTGTGAGCTGAATCCAGAAAACAGAGCTCTTGTGTGAGGTTAGGTGATGAGATACAGTGAGAGTAAAGGATGGAAAGTAGGCACAGTGTGGGAGAGAATAGAGTTAACAACAACAGTAATAAAGCTCCAGAAGACAGTGAAATGGGCTGAGATAAGGGAGGAATGTTGTGTAGTATTAACAATTATATGGAACAATAATTATTTATAATAATACTGGAACAATAATAATATGACCAGAAATATATGATCTGAATAACAGGAATAAGAAGTACATGACCAAGAGTAGTGTGATATTGCAAAACGAGTGAAGTGAAAGAAGGAAAATTAAAATACAAAATGAAAGAGAGAACAAGGAAAACCAGTCAAACAATACAATTAAACAAACAAAATGAAGAAAACTAAATGGAAGAGAAATAAAAAATACTAATAAAAAAGAAGTAAAAATAATGAAAAATAATAATACAAGTAAACAATAACATGCAGGTTCTCTAGAATAGCAAAGTGAAATTTATCTCAGTTTCTCAGTTGTCGGAGTTAGCTTTGGGTCTGTCTCTGGACCTTTCACAGCTCCAGGTCTTACTGTCTCACTTGGGGAGGAAAAAAAAAAAAAAGAAGCCTTATACTTACTTTAAACCCACCAAGGGAATTCTGTTGGTCTTCCTGGATGCCCAGGCTGAGGGGGTTGGGCTTCACTTTTCTCTCTTTGTATGGTTTTGTGAGGATGGGGGGGCATGTCTGGGCTGCAGTCTCTAGCCAAGGTCCTCCATGCACTGCCAGGCCCCCACTGTCCATCTGCCACCTTTAATCTACCAGTTGTGCTTTCCATGGGGAGCACTAATTAGGGGCATCTCACATACCACCTTCTCCCTTTTTGTTGTCCTAGGTGTTGGGCACTCTCAAAGTCTCTTCAGAGTAGTTTAGCTCTCCCACTGAATTAAGTCTTTCTGGGGACTGCTAACTCCCTGAGCCTTGCTGCCTCTTCTGAACGGTCGATGTGGGGCACCTCCTCATTCATCTTCTCAAGCTAACCGTGGTAGAATCAAGGGGTGGTGGCGGTGTGAGAGTTCCTTCAACAGCAACCGAGAGCCTTTTTTTGGAATAGAAGCCTGTTGTTCCTAACAAGTGTCCATCTTTTCACACAGCCCAACTTTCTAATCAGGTCAGAGACTATCCAGGTCAGGGTCTGACAGGGCTCAACTTTTCTCCCTTCTCCAGGTTTCACCCAGATCCCCAGTTTCTCTGGCAATGACCTAGCTGGCGTCCATAGTCCCAGTGGGTGAACACTGCCTCTGTGCATCTCCCACTTTTTCTTTATTCCCCCCAGCGACTTCAAGCATTCAGGTCCATCCTGGTGCCACTCTGTTGTTCCTGTTTGGGAGGGGAGGGAGCTATTGATTTGGCTCACCTCCAGTAATCCTGTGGCAGGTGCCAGGCCACAGCACCTTGGTCCCTGCATAATGCAATCTCCTTACTGTCTGTTTTTCAATGTCCTCTATAATGTTGGCCTCCAAACTTCATATAAGCTTGGCTGTTCACTCTGTTCCTCAGAAGATTGGCTAGGTGTTCCACCTGTGCTCAGGGGGAAGTGGGCTCTGCTCCCCACCTACTGCACTGCCATCTTTCTCTTGGAATCCTTTGACCATTTTTTAATTGGGTTGTTTGTTTTTTTGGTGTTGTTTTGTGAGTACTTTACGAATTTTGGATATTTATCATATGTATCAGCGAATATGTTCTCCCATTCTGTGGGTTGTCTTTTTATTTTGTTGATGGTTTCCTTTTCTGTGCAAAACCTTTTTAGTTTAATGAAGTCCCATTTGTTTATTTTTTCATTTGTGCCCCTTGCCTGGGGAAGATATATGTGATAAAAAATTTGTGTGAGCAATGTCCAAGATTTTTCTGCCTATGTTTTCCTCTAGGATTTTGATGGTTTTGGATCTAGCATTTAAGTATTTGATCCATTTTGAATTTATTCTTGTATGTGATGTAATAAGGTAGTATAGTTTAATTTTTCTGTGCATATAATCTGTGCAATTCTCCCAACACCATTTATTGAATAAACTATCTCTAACACATTGTATGTGCTTACTTCCTCTAATATTAATTAACTACAAAGGCGTAGGTTTATTTCTGGGCTCTCTATTCTGTTCCATTGGTCTGTGTGCCTGTTTTTATGCCAATACTAGGTTGTTTTGATTCTGTGGACTTGTATTATAGTTTCATATTAGATAGTGTGATTCCTCCAACTTTGTTCTTCTTTTTCAGGATCACTATTGCTCTGCGGGGCCTTTTGTGGTTCCATACAAATTTTTGAAATATTTGTTCTAGTTTAGTGAAATATGTCATTGGAATCTTGATGGGAATTATGTTGAATCTATAGATTACTTTGGGTAGTATGGACATTTTAATATTAATTTGTCCTATCCATGAACATGGTATATACTTCCACTTATTTGTATCTTCTCCAGTTTCTTTCTTTAATGTCTTATAATTTTCTGAGTACAGGTGTTTTACTTCCTTGGTTGGGTTTATTCCTAGGTATTTTATTCTTTTTGAAGCAATTGTGAATGGGGTTATTTTCTTAATTTTCCATTCTGTTAGTTTGTTATCAGCATATAAAAATGCAGCTGATTTCTTAATTTTAATTTTGTATCCTGCTACTTTGCTAAATTCATTTATCAGTTCTAGTAGGTTCTTGGTGGAATCTTTGGAATTCTCTATGTACAGTATCATGTACTTTGCAATTAAAAAAGAGTTTTTCTTCTTCCTTTCCAACTTGGATGCCTTTTATTTCTTCTTCTTGTCCGATTGCTGTGACTAGGATTTCCAGTACTATGTTGGATACGAGGAGTTAGGATTTCCAGTACTATGTTGAATACAAGAGGTGAAAGTGGGCATCCCTGTCTTGTTCCGGATGTTAAGGGGAACATCTGTGGTTTTTGCCTGTTAAGTATGATGCTGGCAGTGGATTTGTCATACATGGCCTTTATTATGTTTAGGTATGTTCCCTCTATTCCCACTTTGCTGAGAGTTTTTATAATAAATGGGTGCTGGATTTTATTTAAAGTTTTTTCTGCATCTGTTGATGTAATCATGTGGTTTTAATCCTTCATTTTGTTTATGTGATGAAATCACATGTATTGATTTGTGAATGTTGTTCCATCCTCGCATTCCCAGAATAAATTCCCCTTGATCATGTTTTATGATCTTTTTGATGTATTGACGTATTCAGTTTGCTAATATTTTGCTGAGGATTTTAGCATGTATATTCATCAGCGATATTGGTCTGTAATTTTCTTTCTTTGTAGTGTCTTCATCTGGTTTTGGAATTAGGATAATGCTGGCCTCGTAAAATAATTTTGGGAATTTGTTGGTTATTTCTGGTATCTCTCATAATGGCTTATTTTCTTGTATGTTTTGTGAAGAGATTTTGAGGCAAGATTTAATCAATTATAGATGTAATCTGTTTTATTCCTCCTCTTGAATTTTAGGAAATAGTTTGAGAAGAAGAGTTGTTAGTTCTCAGAATGTTTGGGAAAATTTATGTGTGAAGCCATCTGGTCTAGGGCTTTTGTTTGTTGGGAGTTTTTTGGTTACTGCTTCAATTTCATTAGGTGTATTCTGTCTATTCAAATCCTCTGTTACCTCTTGATTTATTTTTGGAAGATTGTATGTTTCTACGAATTTGTCCATTTTGTCCAGGTTGTCCAGTTTGTTGGCATATAATTCATAATATTTTCTTGTAATCCTTTGTCTTTCTTTGGTGTCAGTTGTTATTTTTCCTCTTCATTTCTGATTTTATTTATTTGGGTCCTTTCTCTTTTTTCATGATGAGTCTGGTTAAAGGTTTGTCAATGTTGCTTATCTTTTCAGAGAACTGGTTTTTGGATTCATTGATCTTTTGTATCATTTTTTTTAGACTTCATTTCATTTAGTTCTGCTCTGATTTTAATTATTTCCTCCTTCTACTCATATTGGGGTTTGTTTGTTGTTTCTTTTCAAGTTAATTTAAGTGTTAAGTTACATGGTTTATTGGAGCTTTTTCTTGTTTTTTTAGAGGTACACCTTTAATGCTATGAATTTCCCTAATAGGATTGCTTTCCCAGTGTCTCACAGATTTTGAATTATTGTGTCCTCATTTTCATTTGTTTCAAAGTATCTTTTGATTTCTTCCTGGATCTCATTGACCCATTCATTGTTTAATAACGTGTTCTTTAGCTTCCATGTCATTGTGTATTTTCCAGTGTTGTTCTTGTGGTTGATTTGCAGTTTCATATCGTTGTGGTCAGAGAAGATGCTTGGTCTGATTTCACTCTTTTTGAATTTATTGAGACTTGTTTTGTGTCCTAGCATGTGATCTATCCTAGAAAATGTTCGATGTGCCCTTGAAAAGTATGTATATTCTGCTGCTTTAGGGTGATATGCTCTGAAGATATCAATTAAATCCATGTGATTTAGTGTGTCATTTAAGACTGCTATTTCCTTGTTTATTTTTCTGCCTGGAAGATCTATCCATGAAGTCAATTGGGTGTTAAAATCCCCAACTATGACTATATTTCTGTTGATCTGTCCTTTTATGTCCATCAAGATTTGCTTTACATATTTAAGTGCTCCTATGTTGGGTGAGTAAATGTTTCCTAGCGTTATATCTTCTTGTTGGATGGTTCTCTTTATCATTAGGTAGTGTCCTTCTTTGTCTCTTACTATACGTTTGGTTTTAAAGTCTTTATTTTATCAGATATAAGTACTGCTACCCCAGCTTTTTTTTTCTTTTTCATTTGCATGAAATATCTTTCTCCAACCATTTCCTTTTAGTCTGTGTGTTGCTTTCAATCTGAGATGGGTCTCTTGGAGGCAGCATATATATGGGCCTTGTTTTCTTACCCATTTAGCTACCCACTGGTTGAGCATTTAAGCCATTTACATTTAAGGTACTGTTTATATATATATATATATATATATATATATATATATATATATATGCAGTACCATTTTATTGTTAGACTGTTTTCCTCTGGGTTGTTTTCCCTTTTTCTTTTTCTTCTCTTTCTTTTTAAAGCAAGCCTTATAACATTTGATGCAGTTTTAGTTGGGTGGTAAGAAACTCCTTTAGCTTTTTCTTGTCTGGGAAGCTCCTTATTTCTCCTTCGATTTTAAAAGATAGCTTTGTTGGGTAAAGTAGCCTTGGTTGTAGGTCCTTGCTTTTCATCACCTTGAATATTTCATGCCACTCCCTTCTGGGCTGAAATGTTTCTAATGAGTAATTAGATGACAGTCTAATTGGTGCTCTCTTGTAGGTAACTACCTACTTTTCTCTTGTAGCTATTAGGATTCTCTCTGTATCCTTAAGCCTTGTCATTTTAATTATGATGTGTCTTAGTGTAGACCTTTTTGGGTCCAACTTGTTTAGGATTCTCTGAACTTCCTAGACTCTTGTGATTTTTTTCCTTCACCAGATTCGGTAAGTGTTTGGTTATTATTTCTTTAAATAGGTTCTTGATCCCTTGTTCACTCTTTTCTCCTTCTGGTATTCCCATGATGTGGATGTTGTTATGCTTCATGTTGTCCAAGAGGTTTCTTAAGCTTTTCTAATTTTTTTAAGTTCTTTTTTCTTTTTGCTGCTCTGATTGTTTTTCTTTCTGTCTTGTCTTCCAAAATACTAATTTGATCCTCTGCCTCACCTCCTGTTTATTCCTTCAAGTCTATTATTTATCTCAGATAGTTCATTCTTTATTTCTGACTGATCCTTTTTTATGATTTCTATGTCTTCTTTCATGCTGTTGAGTATCCTTATAATCATTACTCTAAACTCTCTGATAAAATGCTTACTTCAATTTCATCTACTTTTCCTGGAATATTCTCTTGTTCTTTCATTTGAGGTATATTTCTTTGTCTTCCCATTTTGGTTTCTTTATATTTTCTGCCTTAAATGTTAAACTAATCAGCCAGTGATCTGATTAGCTGTTAATGTAATCAATATGTAATCAGCAGTCAGGCTTAAGCATCACAGGGTGGGGCAGAGAAATTCTGGTTGGTGAGCTGTTCCTTCCCCTTAGGCCAATGCCATTCAGAGAGGAGTAGTCTTCCTGAGAGAGATGGCTCCGGTAGAATGGGACATGATTCAGCACAGGGATCTTGGTGGCTGTTCCCTCAGTTTTTTTCTGCAGAGCCACCAACCCCAGACTCTCCTCAAGCGTCACTAATCCACTATGCCCTCCCTTTGCTGGCATCCAGGGTAAGTGGCTGGAAACTAAATTTTGTGTCCTGGCCCTTTAAGAGGCTCTCTGACTCTCTAGACCCCTCTTCCTGACACACAGAAACCCTGCGGCTTTTCACAGCAGCATGTTATCTGGGTTCCTTTCCAGCTCCAGTGCTGTAGGCTGGGGAGCCCAGCTTGGGGTTTAGATCCCACATTTCTCAGGGGGAACTCCCCCTGGCCACTGAAATGTCCCTCCAGCACTTTAGTTGCCACCTGTGGGATCCCAGCCTGCCCTCCTGCATCTCCCCCACACTCCTTACAAGTCATGTTGTCCTGAAGTGTTTCTTCTGTCTGTGGTTGTAAGGCTTCTTTCTAGCTAGTGTTCAGTTGGTTATTTAAGATGATTTCTCCATAATTTAGTTTAGTTCTTTACAATTTACTTGTAATTCCAGATTGGTCCTGGGAGGAGGTTAGTGTAGCTTTCACTTACTCCTCTTCCATCCTGGATCTACTTAAGATTTCTTATTTTCCTTCGTATATATGTCCTTCCTCTATTTTTAAATTCAAATCTTTTATAATATCTGTAAAATTATCAGCTACTATTTTCTCAAATATTAATTTTTTTCTATTTTTTTCTGGCCATACTTTCTAAGATTCTTATTTAAACTTATTGATATGTCTTCCATATCTCTTAAGCTTGCTTCTGTCCCTCTGTCTGTCTTGTATTCTGGGAAGTTCCTTCAGTTCTCTCTTCTAGTGCACTAACTCTTCATTTGGGTCTAATCTACTGTGTAACCATTCTATTGAATTTTAAGTGATTCTTTTTCATGTTTTATTTTGGTTTGATATCATGTGGCTTGTTGCTTTTGATTGTCTCTTGATTGTTGTTCATTTTTAGACATCTTTTATTTTCTTAAACATTTAGCATGTAATATTTTATAGTCTATCTGTTCATCTAACATCTGGAGTTGTCTGAATTTGTTGGTTATTTCTGGTATCTCTCACAATGGCTTATTTTCTTGTATGTTTTGTGGAGAGATTTTGAGGCAAGATTTAATCAATTATAGATGTAATCTGTTTTATTCCTATTTTTTGTGTGTGTGGGGGGGGCTTTGCCTTTGGTTTTGTCAGAAGTCTGTAAAAAAAAGTCTGGGAGTGCTCTTCATTGAGATCATTGTTGCTCCATTTGAGGGTCCTGGTTTATTAATGCATCTCAGGTTCAGTTTCTCAAACTTACTGAGGTGGGAACTGGGATCTGGAGACCTTGGACATCTGTAGATACTTCTGTGGAATTGCATTAGCTCTCTGGTACTCTGCATTGTTTTTCTTGAGCTTGTTGCTTAGAGGTAAAGTTTTGGCTTACTTTTCTTCTGCCAGCTTTCTTCTTCTCTCCTACTTTCTCTCCTACCATTTTTTAAGTTAGTTTTCCTATGCTCCCTAAAGTTCAGAATTTTTTAAAAATCCTTACCTGAGGACATGCTTAGAGAGGGGAAGGAGGGAAGAGAAACATCGATGTGAGAGAGAAGCATCAATTGGTTGCTTCCTGTATGCGCCCTGACTGGGGACAGAATTGGCAATTTAGGCATGTGCTCTTACTAGGAATTGAATCAGTGACCTTTTGGTTTATAGGACAGTGTTCTAATCAACTGAGCCACATTAGCCAGAACCAGAAATTTTTTGAGAATTGCACTTGCTCAGGTCTAGTTGTCCTGCAACAGGATAGTCTATCAGAGACCTTTGTCCTATACGTCCCACAGAGGAATTTTCTTTCTTTTTTTTTTAATTTTTATTTATTTATTTTTAGAATGGGGAAGGGAAGGAGGAGAGAGAAACATCAATGTGTGGTTGCCTCTCATGTGGTCCCCACTGGGGACCTGGCCCGCAACCCAGGCATGTGCCCTGACTGGGAATCGAACCTGCAATGCTTTGGTTCGCAGCCCGCGCTCAATCCACTGAGCTATGCCAGCCAGGGCCCACAGAGGAATTTTCAATACCTTTTCCTCAAGTCCAGAAATTCTAGATTGGGGAAGGTGTTATTAGTGATGCATTACCAACTAAAGAGGATTAGTTGCCTATAAAGTAGAACAAACACATTATTCAAAGCTTCATAAAACTCATTTTGCATAGTAAATGTTAATGAACAATGAACCTGTGTTAATTTTGTTTATGCTTTAGTTCTCTCTCTGTCTCTGGCTTTAGAAGTTAACTTGTAATTTGTATTGTTAATTCTGAGAATTAAGTAACTTTATTGCTAGTTTCTACAAGTTAGTGCCAAATAAAGAGATAGTTTATGAGGATTTGGAGGTAAATTCTTATCAAGGTGTGAATAATTTGAAAATGCTTTCTTAAGACATGTTAAGTCACAGAAGGGACACTGTAAAAGTAAGAAATGGATTGGAAGAAAGCATAGAGTTAGGAAAGCATGAAAGAAGAGCACGTAAGGAGACATGTTGTCTGCCTTGGTAGGTCAGAGGCCAACTGAAAGGGAACCTTTGAAAATGGAACAGTAGTTTTTAGATATAATAGGTACTGGAGATGTTACAGTGTTCTGATAAAACAAGTAATGTGCAGTCCAGGCTGCCAGCCCAGTTTAAGTGGCAGTTTCAGGCAATGAGCAGACCCTTTCTGTTGGCCTTTATCTCTAGTGGGAGCACTTGTACCCCTTGGATGTTGACCTCCAGCCGTCTTTGCTTGTGGTTTCAAATTTGTATGCCACTTAGAGTTTCTGTTGTTGCTGGATCATAGAGATGTTTGTCACATTATTTTATTGAGGTTATGACTCTTTAATTTTACTCTTTTTTTTGAAAACATATTTCACCTGTCACTGGTAGGTATTTCAGATGTGAGTGAAGGGCTCCCTAAAATGAATTTACATTGTCATCTTGACCAGAATATAAATGTTTTACATGGACCGTCCTCCTTAATCCTTTCCTTTTGAAGTAGGTCTTGTCTTCCCAGTTTTTATCGATGGAAGAATGAGAGCTTTGTCATATTACGTGACTTGTCCAAGATTGCACATCTCCCCAATGGTACACAGAGATATAATCTCTTGTCTGACTTTAGAACCCATTTCCTTAATTCATTGACATGCTGCATATCACTTAGGAGTCTTCATATTCTCCTGCTTTTCAAGCTGTATTCCATAGGCTATCTGTACCAGCATGCACCTATTCTTTATTACACACATTTATTGGGTACCTTCCATACGTCAGGCTTACTTATAGGTGCTGAAGATATGACAGTGCCAAAGACAGGCAGAACCTCCTGCCCTCATGGAGCATATGTTAAATTTCATGGTAAACTGAAGAGTCCACTGGTAAAAGTGGAGTTATGTCAGAGTTCTAGTAATGACCTTCTAAGTCAGAGAAAATTCTGAATGGCCCTTTTCAGAAGTGACACTTGGTGGTAGCCCTTAAGGTGGCTACCTGCATAGGGGAAAAGGAGGATTGGTGTAGAAATGTAAGGCATCTGGTGAATGGGCTTCAAGTTTAAATAATTTACCTGATTTTGAGAACCTTCTGGATTCTGCAGTTAAGAGGTTATTTTAATTTTATGTGGATTTGTTTTAATCAGGTATGGTAAGACACACAGACATGAAAGTGATTGGTATGAGGGAAGAAGTTGTTATTGTACTCATCGCCCCTTAGTTAGAGGAGGCACAATGTTGCCACAAAGGGCCATACAGAGAAGCACCGTGGTAAAATGAGTAGGCAGAGAGAATGGAACTGAGGGTAGGAGTCTTTAGTGTGGTATGTCAGGAAGAAATGGGCAAGGTCAGGCAAGCAAGCTAGTAAGAAGTTTGAAATTTGGCATAGTTCGAATAATTTTGGTGGGCTCTATGTTGTAGAGATGACCCCTAGTTGTCCAGTACTTGGTCCCTCGGTGATTTCAACAGAAGGATAGTGCCCCAGAGTGTGAGAGCCCATAAAAGGAGGTGGTTATGGGTATGGATTTGGGATTAGTTTGTTGGTTGATTGGACTATGAATGTCATGCTGGCAAATAATATTTCTAGGAATTAGCTAACAAAGGAGAGGCAATCCCTCCTAGGTCTGCAAGGCCCCAGAATGTCAGAGCATCAAGAATACAGAAAATAAGAAAATATAGTTATTACAGAAATGTTTCAAACTGCCATGGTATATGCCATCCCCCTTTAGTAGAGATATGGAGTTATTTGGAGTTCTTGATAGAGAACTATCTACTATCTTTAGTAGAGATACGGAGTTCTTAGTTAAGAAAAATTCTAGAATGTGATAGCAAGGCATTTCATTACCCTCCCATACCCCAATTAAAGTATACATTGATAGAAGAAATTTATTTTTTATTTATTTTTTAAAAGATTTTATTTATTTATTCCTAGAAAGAGGGGAAAGGAGGGAGAAAGAGAGGGAGAGAAACATTAATGTGTGGTTGCCTCTCGCACACCCCCGACTGGGGACCTGGCCCGCAACCCAGGCATATGCCCTGAGTAGGAATCGAACTGGCAACCCTTTAGTTTGCAGGCCGGTGCTCAGTCCAGTGAGCCACACCAGCCAGGGCCAGAGCTGGAAGAGATTTAATTTCAAAACTTACACATGTTCTGCCCTCATAATGTTGTTCATTTTGTCTGTTTTTCAAATATCACAAAGGCAGAAGTTACAGATAGGACATTTGATTTCTAGATTCCTAATTTTAAAATTTATCCAAATTACCCCTTCAAATTAAATAAATCCTTTTTTTTTCCCCTAGAGACTGAACTTTGTTCTTTATAATGTATAGAGTATGGCCAAATCTGGTCTAACACCGAAAGTCCCCTACGTGGTCCTTGTGTAGCTTTCATTAACATTTTAGTGTTGGTTTTGCTCTGTGGAAGTGCTCTGTCACACACATAGTGCTTTGCTTATTGTTCCTTGACCTCTTTTTGCATAGTTTCACTAATGCCCCTTGGTTTATACAATTCTTTTTTCAGGGAACTTTGCTCCCCTCATCTGGCCCAGTCTTTCAGGCTCTCTTCAGACCCACTAATTTCTTTTGGCAACTCCAGCTAGCGTTTGCCCATTCTTTTCTGTGAACACTTATAACACTCTCCTGCTTGTTACCATTTGATTGTTGATGGATGTTCTTAGTGTTCCTTTCTGTGTCTTAAGGCCAGCAACCATTACATGAAATCTTTTGTATCCCCTACAGTGATTTGCACCTGTTAATGTTTATTGTTGTATTTAAGCCTCTTAAATTCTCAACTTAACTTTCATGGGATTGTTTGATATTTTTATGTTAAAAATATTTCCTCTTCCCACCTAAAACTCTCTGGATAAAAGAGATGGGAAAAAAAGGTAGAAGTCTGGCTAGGTTTAGATCAGTTCTGGCTTTGAAGCTAACAAGCTGCATGGCTTTGATTGAAGTACTTAACCTTTCTTTACTTTGGCTTCCATGCCCATAAAGTGAGGAAATGGGACTAGGTGAGCTCTGGGGTCTCTTCCAGCTATACCAACTTAAGATACTTAAAATATAGCTTTTTTTGAAGTCTTTAAAACAAAGTTCATAAAGTCATTTTTAGCATGAAATTTAGTTTTATGCTTTCATTTAGTTTTAAATATTAAATTGATTTGACTCTGATTAGCTTTTGCTAATAGTGGCTTTTTTCTCTAGAGTAGCTCTGTTTAATAGAACTTTCTGTGGTGGTAGCCTATTAGGTATCCAATTAGGTAACCACTAGCTACATGGGCTCTTTAGAGTTTGAAATGTGGTGAGTATGACTGAGTGACTTAAATTTTAAGTGACTTAATTTAAATTTGGGTTGCCAATGGCTGCTGATTAGGCAGAGAAACTCTGTAGTATTCCATTGGAGCCTCATTGTCTCATTTTAAAAACTCCTCTTTGTTAAACACTGGTTAATCCTCAGCATGTTGCACATCTGTATCCTCTGGGGTAGAGGACTTAAAGTTTAGTATTTTACAGAAATGGTGTCCCTAGGCTTCACAGGCATTGCTGCTAAAGTGCCCTTGGCCAAGGGGTAATAAGCATTTGCCTTCATAGGTTAGGGGAACATGACTTTAAAGTGGCCTTCTGTACATGCAAAAATGAAAAGCCACACAGTTTTATTTTGCTCTTTTCATGTTTAAGATGAAATAATATTTTACTTTATTTTTTTAAACATATTTTATTGATAATGCTATTACATTTGTCCTACTATCCCCCCTTCGTTCTCCTCCACCCTGAACACCCTCTCCCACTCCCCCCCTTTAGTTCATGTCCATGTGTCATAAGTTCTTTAGCTTCTACATTTCCCCTTCTATTCTTGCCCTCCCCATCTATTTTCTGTCTACCCTCTATGCTACTTATTCTTCATACTTTCCCCCCCTCCTCCTCCCACTTCCTTGTTGCTAACCCTCCATGTGGTCTTCATTTCTGTGTGTCCCTGTTCTAGTTGTTTGCTTAGTTTCTTCTTGTTTTT
>JAPYXV010001512.1:0-14038 GCA_028533065.1 Trachops cirrhosus | reverse complement strand
GAGAGCCCTGAGGCAGCTCCCGGAGCTCTGGGACTGGGACTGCGCCCTCCCTGCTCCTCACGCAGATCACTGGGTTGTTATAATCCTGCAGTAGTCTCCTTACCGTCTGGTCTTTCCGTGTCCGCTACAATTTTGTTTTCTCATTTTCATGTAAGCTGCAATGTCCTCTTTAGTATGGTTAGGTTTTTCTGTCTTTTGAAATGGGAGGCGGCGTGTGCTCCCTCCTACCACGTCGCCATCTTCTCCCTGTAGGGGGAAGTTCTCCTTTATTATTTGTTCAAATAACTTTTCCACTTGTTGTTTTTCCTCTTCTCCTTGTGGTACCCCTATAATTCGGATGTTGGAGCATTTCAAGATGTCCTGGAGGTTCCTAAGCTTCTCCTCATTTTTTTGAATTCTTGCTTCTTCATTCTTTTCTGATTGTATGTTTTTTCTTCCTTCTGGTCCATTCCATTGATTTGAGTACCAGTTTCCTTCCCATCACTATTGGTTGCCTGTACATTTTCCTTTATTTCACTTAGCATAGCCTTCATTTTTTCATCTAATTTGTGACCAAATTCAACCAATTCTGTGAATATCCTGATTACCAGTGTTTTGAACTGTGCATCTGATATGTTGGATATCTCTTTGTTGCTTAGTTGTATTTTTTCTGGAGCTTTGATCTGTTCTTTCATTTGGGCCATGTTTTTTTTTGTCTTGACATGCCTGTTATGTATGAGGGGCGGAGCCTTAGGTATTCACCAAGGTGAGGTAGTCCATGTCGCTGGGTTGTGATGCTATATGTGGGGGAGGGGTCTGAGAGGGAACAATGGTGCTTGCTCCTCTCTCTGCTGGATTTCAGTCACTTCCACACTTTCCCCAAGCAAATTGGGCCCTTCTGGTGCTGATTCCTGTGTATGGTTTTGTGTACATTTTAGGACCCTGTGGGTCTCTCCAACAAACTCTCCTGTGAGACTGGGAATTCCTCCCAGCACCTCAACCCAGGTGAAAACACAGATGTTTTCAGTCTGTGTTTTGAGGCTTTATTTCCCCCCGCTGGGAGCCTGGGTTGTGTGGTCTGTCTTGCTCCCCAGTTTGGCCTGGTTTATCTGCCCGAGAATTTGGGACCACCCAGTCTGCCAGCCACCTTGAGCTCCGCGCCCCTCCACAATCTGCTGGGTCTGCCCGCTGCTGCCTTGCCATAGTCCAATCTGCCCGGCTGCCTGACTCTGCCCCTCCTACTGGTCTGGTTGAATGTGTCTACTTTAACTCCTTGGTTGTCGGACTTTCATACAGTTCAATTTTCTGTCAGTACTGGTTGTTTTTTGTTTCTAAATTGTTGTTGTCCTTATTTTGCTTGTGCAAGGAGGCCCAGTGTGTCTACCTATGCCTCCATCTTAGCCAGAAGTCCCCAGATTGCATTTTTATACACCAATAATGCACTATCAGAGATATTTAAAAAACACCAATCCCATTTACAACTGCATAAAATTATGTCGGAATAAATTTAACTAAGGACGTAAAAGACTCATACTCAGAAAATTAAATAAATTGAAGAAGATACAAATAAATGTATGCATATCCCATGTTTATGAATAGGAAGAATTAATATCATTATTAAAATGTCCATACCACTCAAAGCAATTTATAGATTTAATACAATCCCTGTCAAAATACCAATGGCATTTCTCACAGAAATAGAACAAATAATCCAAAAAATGGTATGAAAACACAAGACTACAAATAGCTGCAGTGTTTTTGGAAAAGAAGAACAAAGTTGGAGGTAATATAATACCTGATACCAAACTATAGTACAAGGCTATAATAATGAAACAGAATGATACTAATATAAAAACAGACACATAGATCAATGGAAAAGATTAGAGTCTAGAAATAAATCCATGCTTCTTTTGTCAATTTGTCACAAAGGAGGCAAGAACATACAATGAGGTAAAGATAGTCTATTCAGTAAATGGTTTGGGGAAAATTGAACAGATACATGCAAAAAAAAAGAAAGAAAGGAAGGAAGAAAAAGAAACCAAACCATCTCCTTACACCAATTACCAGCATAAACTCAAAATGGACTAAAGACTTAAATTTAAGACTTGAAACCATAAAAATTCTAGAAGAAAACATAAACAGTAGAATCTCTGACATTTATCTTAGAAATATTTTTCTGTATATCTACTCAGGCAAGAAAAACAAAAGCAAAAATAAATAAATGGGATTACATCAAAGTAAAAAGGTTTTGCACATTGAAGAAAACCATCAATAAAACAATAAGACAACCTACTGAATGGGAGAAGATATTTGCCAATGAGACATCCAATAAGGGGTTAATATCAAAACTTTATAAAGAATTCATATGACTCAGCACCAAAAAACCCAAACAAACCCAATTACAGAGTGCGCAGGGAATGTGAATAGACACTTCTTTTTATTGGCTTGAGTCACTGTGCTTGCCACAGTTGTTATTCTCCACTTTTAACCTGCCCTCATTTTAAACTATGGATCTATGATTGTGAAGGACCAATCAATTGAAAGGCATAAAACAATATTTCATACTTAAAGTTTTTTTATTTAAAAATATTGTTTAGTTTTGTTATTTTTACTTTTTAAAAATATATTTTATTGATTATGCTATTACAGTTGTCCTGTTGTCTTTTCTTTATTCCCCTCTGCCCTGCCGCCCATTAGTTCTTGTCCATGGGTCATACATATAAGTTCTTTAGCTTCTCCATTTCCTATACTATTCTTAACTTCCCCCTGTCTATTTTGTACCTACCATTTATGTTACTTATTCCCTGTACCTTTTCCCCCTTTTCTACGCACCCCTCCCCTCCCCTGCTGATAACCCTCCATGTGATCTCCATTTCTGTGATTCTGTTCTAGTTGTTTGCTTAGTTGTTGTTGTTTTTTTTTTTTTAGGTTGAGTTGTTGATAGTTACCATTTTACTGTTCATAGTTTTGATCTTCTTTTTCTTAGATAAGTCCCTTTAACATTTCCTATAATAAGGGCTTGGTGATGATGAACTCCTTTAACTTGACCTTATCTGGGAAGCACTTAACCTGCCCTTCCATTCTAAATGATAGCTTTGCTGGATAGAGCAATCTTGGATGTAGGTTCTTGCCTTTCATGACTTATAATACTTCTTTCCAGCCCCTTCTTTCCTATAAAGTTTCTTTTGAGAAATCAGCTGAGAGTATTATGGGAACTTTTTTGTAGGTAACTGTCTCCTTTTCTCTTGCTGCTTTTAAGATTCTCTCCTTATCTTTAATCTTAGGTAATGTAATTATGATACGCCTTGGTGTGTGCTTCCCTGGGTCCAACTTTTGGGACTCTCTGAGTTTCCTGGACTTCCTGGAATTCTATTTCCTTTGCCAAATCGGGGAAGTTCTCCTTCATTATTTTTTTCAAATAAGTTTTCAACTTCTTGCTCTTCCTCTTCTCCTTCTGGTGCCCCTATGATTTGGATGCTGCAACGTTTAAGGTTGTCCCAGAGGTTCCTAAGGCTCTCCTCGTTTTTTTTTAATTCTTGTTTCTTTATTCTGTTCTGGTCAAATGTTTATTTCTTCCTTCTGCTCCAATCATTGATTTGAGTTCTGGTTTCCTTCCTGTCACTGTTGGCTGTCTGTACATTTTCTTTATTTCACTTTGCATAGCCTTCACTTTTTCTTCTATTTTGTGACCATACTCAACCAATTCTGCAAGCATCCTCATTACCAGTGCTTTGAACTATGCGTCTGGTGGGTTGGTTATCTCTTCATTACTTGGTTGTATTTTTTCTGGAGCTTGGATCTGTTCTTTTAGTTGGGCCATATTCTTTTTGTCTCAACGCACTTGTTACATAGTAAAGGGTGGAGCCTTGGGTATTCACCAGGGTGGGGCAACCCTCTTTGCTGCATTGTGGCATTGTATGTGGGGGAGAGGTCCGAGAGGTAACAATGTCGCTTTCACATCTCTTGCCCAGCTTTCAGTCACTTCCACCACTACCCATAAGCGAATTGGGCCCTTCTGGTGCTGACCCTGGTGGGTGGTTTTGTGTATGTTCTAGGACCCTGTGGGTCTCTCCAATGAACTCTCCTGTGTGTCTGGGAGTTTCTCCTGCTATCTCAACCCCCACAGGTTTTTTCAGTCAGAGGCTTTGAGGTTTTATTTCCTTGCACTGGAACGTTGAGTTGTGTGGTCTGTCTCACCCCCGAGTTTCTCCTCCTGGTTTATCTGTACACAAATGTGGGATTGCCAGCTCTGCCAGATGCCACCTTATCTGCCCCAGTCCTCCAGGTGCAGCCTTGCCAGTGAGTCCTCTCCATCCAGCTGTCCATCTTTTCCCCTCTTACCAGTCTGGATGAATATTTCTTCTTTAGCTTGTTGATTATCACACTTCCATACAGTTCAATATTCTGGCAGTTCTGGTTGTTTTTTGTTTTTAAGTTTGTTGTTCTTCTTTTAGTTGTTTGAGGAGGCGCAGTATATCTACCTACACCTCCATCTTGGCTGGAAGTCATACTCAAATTTTAAAAAGTTGTATTTAATGAAAAAGTCCACATTGTGTACTTGCTACACTACTTATTGCTGATGAACTGTTAAGATGGGTGCAGTGGAAAACAAGATCCAATGAAAACAATCACTCACAAAGTGTATAACTGAACTATGCTCTGGGACGATGTCCATTCTCCCACCATATATCTCCATTTGAATTGCCCTCTGTCAGCAAAGCCTTCCAACACCCTCACCCTTCAAGGTTTATTAAAATCTTTTCATTCCACAGGGCCCAATTCAAATGTTTCCTCTTCTGGTCAGAATTACACCTCCTGTGTCCATACTTTCACAGCTTGTTCCTCTGCTTCACTCTGCCTTAGGTTGCACTTAGCAGTTCAATGTCAGGTTTCCTTGCTGGGTGGAAATCACTGTGGCCCCCAATATGATTGAAGAGTCCTAGTTTTAGGGGGAAACAAAGTGAGGAACTTTCCTAGGATATGTATTTGAGCTCCACAAGAAGCAGGACTCTCCCTAAATTGCTTATTTTCTGATATAATGGCAGTCTTTCAGCACAGATTGGTTCATAAAAAGCTTTAAACATTCAAAGCTTGAGCAGATTGAGAATGCACGTAATCCAATTCATCCAATCAAAATCTCTTGCTCTATAGAAGGAAGTCACATCTCCGAAAAATTTAAGAGGTAAAACAACTAAGTATTAGCAGCATCAGTAATTAACTCTGAGGTCAGTGTGTTCTGCTATATCATTCAGCTTCCCTGCCTTCAACTCTTCATTGATCCCTGGAGAAGCCATTCAAAGCAGAATGCTCTGATCTTAAAGAAGAGCCTTGATCCAATTGTTCACAGAAGTTTTAAAAATTGATTTATACCACCTGCTACTGTCCAACTTTTTATTTTCCTAACCAATTCTACCCATGTCACCAAAAAAATGCAGTCTTGGGTCATATTCACAGACAAGGCTAATTAAGGACAGACTGTGTGTGTCCAGAGTACAGTAGGCACCAAAAATATCTTATATGTTTGAATGAATGAGTCAATATCCACATCCTAAATTTCATAATACTATAAATAAATTCACTGATAGAATGAACCAATGAGCTTGCAAACATAAACTGCAGATGGCAAGAGTATGGAGCTAGTAAGGTCTTCCATTTTAACCATTCTCACACTAGGTCAGGGCTTGTAAAACTGTCTCATGGGCCAAATCCAAGACTTCTTTTTATTAAAAATGTTTTATTGGAACATATTAATGCCCATTTGTCTGCAAGTTGTCTATGGCTATTTTTGTGCTGCTTGAGTTGAATAGTTGTAACAAAGACTATAAGGCCCACAAAGCATAAAATATTTATTATCTTGTATTTAAAAAAAATTCTAGACCCTTGAAATCAATGTGCTTCTTATCCTGGAGTTTGTTACTCTAATAGGATCTCTAAGCATGCTTTTGGAATTCTACCAGACTTTTTCAGGGTTGAGCTTTTATGTCTATGATAATCTGGAGTTAAAAATGAACATAAACAGGCTCTGTATTCTGTGAATGACTACCCTAGAACCTTGTCATAGGGTCTTGTGTTTTAGAGTCTGCATTTATGTTTGGATTTATGGTTGTTAGAAGGGTGAGAAGGTGGAAAGACCCCACAGCAGCCTAGACAAAGTCCCTTTAGTGGCATCCAGGGCTGTGCCTGTGTCTTAGAGGTATCTGCCCATGAGTCAGGTAAACTTAGAACCAGAGAAAAATACACAGGCTTTCTATATTGTCAAGAGATGCCTCCTGGAATAACCAAACTCACTTTCCTTGCTCCAGGGGAAAAAGAGAATAGTTATTTTGCTACATGGGGGAGAACAGAAGGGTCCACATTAAACTTTTTATGTGGTATATTTTTCTTAGTACTTCCCCAATTAAATGTCCCAGATTTTTATGAAGTGCACAGTGGGTTTCTAAGGACCTGGGCTTTGGCTGGGGGAGATTGGTGTTACTCTACCTGGATGGAGTGATTGTATCACTTAACTCCCAGACTAGAAATGAGCCTCTCACAGGAAAGAATGAAGTTGGGCCTGGTCAGCCATTTAAAATGATGTCCTTGAGCCATTTATATATCCTTGGGGGTCTGTATCAATCCAACTAGATTCATGAAGACAGAGAGGGAGATAAAAGAAGACAGGCTTTTAAAAGTTCATGGCCTGTGAAAAATAAGACTGATTGGTTCAAAGGGGAGATTTCAAAGCAAGAAAGCAGAACTTATAAAGCTTGAAATCCATGGCAAGGTAATCAAAACACTGATTTCCCCAAAGTACAAAGGCTTTTGGGGTATTTCAAACCAAGTAACTGCTTAGAGGAGCTCAATTTCAGTCTTGACTAGTTCAAATAAAGTTTACAATTGCAAACTGGAGTAAACCTTTAGGAAAGAATAATATAGCAGGATGTAGAATGCATAAGGAAAATAGATGGCCCTAGCCCCAATAATTCTACTCCTAGGAATTTTTCTTAAGGAGATAATTCACAGAAACCAAAGAATATATAAACAAAAATGTTCACTGCTGCATTATTTTTAAGATAAAAATAAGGAAGTATTTATGTAAAAATATCAGTGCTAAGAGAATGTTTAGTAAATTATGTGGTATCAATATTATAAAAATATTAAAGTAAACAATTATAAAGAACATGTGGA
Organism: Trachops cirrhosus; assembly: GCA_028533065.1. Classification (NCBI taxonomy): domain Eukaryota; kingdom Metazoa; phylum Chordata; class Mammalia; order Chiroptera; family Phyllostomidae; genus Trachops; species Trachops cirrhosus. Next base: position 6,892 of record JAPYXV010001512.1, on the reverse strand, counting down.
AATATGGAAAAATGTGCTATAGTTTAAGTGAAAATAACAGTTAGTCAAGTAGAACATTCACTATGATTGTGGTTATGTAAATATCACATACAAGAGGTAATACTAAAGAATAAAGATAGTATAATTAGATAGTGTGACACTATGGGTGATGTTAAATCACCTTATTCGAACAACATAAGGATTCTGAAAAGAAGTTAGGTGCGAAAGTCATGTTTCTTCCTTTCTGTGAGAGCTAATGGGCACTGAACACCTACTGTGTGGAAATGTCTTTTCATCTTCAAACATCTTTTGTGGCAAGCCCTGATATTATTCACTTTTTTCAGATGAGGTAACTGGCACGGAGAGGAGAGGCAGTTTGTCATGAACACACAGATAACCAGTGGCAGAGTTGGGATTTAATCTAAGTCTTACTCCAGGGCCACTGGAGCTGTTGAGGTGGAAACCCTTTGAGACTTTATGCTCAGAAGAGATGCTTCTCAGGGTAGAAAATTCTTAGAATAAGTGGGTGCTTAGTCATGAGACAGACCTGAATTTACATCAGCCAGGATGCTTTTGATAAAAGGAGATAGAATCTGAGTCATACTGGTATAGATACCTAGGAAATTTATTCTTATGTAACATGGGGTCCAGAGGTTGGGCTAGCTATGGAGTTGGTGGGATTGGCAGCTCAGTGGTGCCATCCAGGACCCTTGTTATCTTTTCACCTTACCCCTCTGTCATCCTGAGAAAAGAATGCATTACATTCTTGCCAGAGGAAGTGAAGAGAGTTCTCCTTGGAATGCTCTCTCAAAAGAGGAAGCTTTATCAGAAGACTTCCAGCAGAAATGTGTCCCAGGATTCTTCCTGACCTAGTTTCTGGCTGGTAATTGAGGTAGCTTGATTTGTTTACATTAGTTTGGAGGTGTGGACATCAGTGAGTCACTGTACTCTCTCCTCTTGGTTACCTAATGTGTTTGCATTTCCATGTCTCTACCTGGAACATGGAGGATCTGTGGATTCCATGGGATGAAGACTGGCTGTGTCTGCTCAATGGAGGACAGTGTTAGTGGAGTTTGTTAGTTGGGGGAGGAAAGGGGAGAGTAGTGGTTGTATAAGCTTGAATTCTGTGTGGTGCAAACCTAGTGTGCTTAATTCTTTTTTCTTTGTCACCCTACCCTACAGTGGTTGTAGAGTGATAGTTTGGTGAAGAATGAGGTGCTAATATTCTTAAAATATTTCAAGTATTCTTTTCTTTCCTCTTTTTGAAGCAGTTTTATTGAGACATTATTGACATATAAATTTTTTTGTTTAAAGCATCCAACTTGATGTTTTGATATACATATACATTGTGAAACTATCACCACAATCCAGCTAATTAATCCATCTATCACCTCTACCTAGTTACCATTTATGTGTGTGTCTGTGTGTATGTGGTAAGAGGATTTAATTTAAGATCTAGCCTCTTAGCAAATTCCAAGTATATGATAAGGTATTGATAACTATTGTCGTATGCTGTGCATTAGATCTCCAGAACTTATTTATCTTATATAACTGAATTTTCTCCTTTCTTCTTGTCTTAAGTCTTCACCCCACTTCTCTATTGAATTTAAATAGTTGATTAGAAAAAAAGCATAAAACCAGAGTTTTAAGATGTTACAAAGTTCCTTATTTAAAAAGTGGAGGTCAGATTTCATAGAAAACTCACAGTTTTCAAGATCCAAGCTAGGTAAGGTAGTTTCTGCAGTACCCAAATCCCACAAATCTTTACTAGTGCTTCTCTTAGGCTGTTCGTAGTTGATCCTTGACCACTCAAATTTCTTTCTCTGCATATTATTATTAATTTGTTATTTATACTAAGTGAAAAAACAATGAGTGTTTACAAGGTGCAAAATTCATGCACCTACACATTTATGGATCTTCCCAACCTAGTTCCTTCCTGCAAAAGCAGAAAGCACACAGTTTCTCAATTAAATGTTCTTTTAGGACCAAGTCACTTGGATGAACACAACTCCCAGTTTCTGACTGTTTCACATACTGCTGTGTATGTAGGCTGAGCTCCTCTCACTTGTTTCGTATATCCTTCTGTCCCATCTCTGGTGACATGCATGTGACAGATAGATTGACCCCTGGAGGTCAATACAAGGAGCTATGAACAACAAGAAAAAGAAAACTGGTTTGCAGTTCTTATTAGCACGAATATAATTCATTCCCTCTGTTTTTCCTTCCATTTTTCCTTGCTCCCTTTCTTCTAGTGTCCCCTGGGTGGGGCTCCTGAATGTAATTTGTAGTCCCTGTTAAATCAAACAGTGGGGTTTCAGGACTCATAAGCACATTTCTTTATTTGAGTGACTGAGTGCCAGCCCCATTTTGAAGCCTAAGTTCTGGTGCATTTTACCAGTGTATATACATACACAGATACTACTGATTTTGGCATCTCTACTCAAATGCCATAGGAAGTACAATGTGGTTAGCTCTGTAGCCAGCTCCTGCTTAATTCTGCAGTCTCTAGCCACTTATTGCAACCCTAAAGCCCTACAAGCACATTAAAAACTATAAAATACCAATGGGAAAAAGACAATACAGTTCAACCCTTAAGAATGTGGCTGTACAGTCTGTGAAAGATAAAACCATATGATCTTACCTATAAGAGGAACCTAATGAACAAAACAAACAAATGATCAAAATAGAACCAGAGGCATGGAAACAAGGAACAGACTGATGCCACCAGAGGTGAGGGGAGAGGGGGCAAGAGGGGCAAAGAAGAAGAAGGGTCTAATCAAAGAACAGGTATAAATGACACATGGACATGGACAACAGAGTGGGGATTGACTGAGGGAGCAGGGGGTGGGGGGTGGGCAGGATGGGGGAAAGCAACAGGAAAATTAGGACAACTGTAAGAGAACAACAATAAAAAATTTATTTTTTAATTAAAGAATGTGGCTGTAAAGTAATAAATTGTATGAACTTCATTTATGATAATACAATAATATAATAATAAATGATTTAAAAGAAAAGCATTACTTTGAATTCTTTTGAATTTTCACTTAATTTTATTTATTTATTTTATAATTAATATTATTTTGTATTAGTTTCAGGTGTACAGCACAGTGATTAGACAATCATGTACCTTACAAAGTGTTCCCCCAATATTTCCAGTACCCACCTGACACCATGCCAAGTTATTACAATATTTTCTTAGAATTCTTTCACCCAAACACAACCATCTTTATTTTTGTGTTTCAAGGTAGTATTGGCCATAGGTTTACATTTTGAAAGAGTTATAACCATAATGCATATGTAATATTATACATATTACATATATAAGTACAAGATGAGCATTTTGAGCCATACTTAACCCAAAATTAAACAAGACACAACTACCAATCTTAACTAAAACAAAACATTTAAGTAGACTATTGATATTCTTGATTTGATATTCTTGATTTCAGTTATATGCCTGGGACTTCAAAGATCACAATAATTTGTAATTTTGCAGGAGTTTGGGCTTGAAATGGCTGGGTTTCAAAGCTGGTGTGCAAGAAGTTAAAAGTCAGACAGTCTGTAAACATGCTCAGCCCACCTTTTCTGGGAGTAGCATTTCAGTACAGCTTTTGTGTTTGCATATGGAGCTTGCTAGGGACTCTCATGAAATGATGAAGATGGTGTTTCTTTGCAGATTTAGGTAAATTTCGGTAAGTACATTAACGATATGATATAACCCAATGTAGAATTTATTTTCTTGGCAGAAGTTATTTTATAGTTTGTAAGCAAATCTGGAGCTAATAGTTTCATTTAGAATCTTAAGGGGTTACTTAACATTTTTAGTTACTGTATTTTAAAAGGGGAATTGTATGACTTTCATTTATCTGTGAATTTGCAAAGACATTAGGCTACACTCCTCCTAAGTGTCAACATGTACTCTCTTCTACCTTTTCATGTGACTGTTTACATATAAAATTTTTCCATGGTGTTACATAGTCCTCATAAAGATCATGTTAAATGACTCTACAATATTCCAGTAAGTTGTATGATCATTTACCAAACCATTGTCCAATCATCCTACATGTAGGTTGTTTTTGTTTTGCATTATTAAATGTAATGTTGTAATGATGAACTTTGCATCAACTTTTGAAATATTTTCTCAGGATAAATTCCTTTAGGTGGCAATAGGAGATGGGATATTTTTATGACTCTTGATATATATATTATTATATTGTTTTCCAAAAGATGTATGTACATTTACAACATAACCATTAATGTGTTAATGCAAGTTGAGTAATGCAGAATAGATATTTTCTGTTAGTTAAATGGCTATAAAATGGTTCAATATTATTTTATTTTCCAATGCTTGATTTGTGCCCAGGTTAAACATTGTAAGTTTATTTAGAATCTAAAGTTTTCTTTCAAGGTTTTTTTTTTAAAGGTCATTCTGAGCTTTGGAGTTGAGAGAGGCGGATGCAAAGTGTTTGAATCTCAACTTTGCCACTAACTAGCTGTTGACTTTGGGCAGGTGAAAAAACCTTCTGGGTCTCTGTTTCCTCATCTGTAAAGTGGGCACAACAAGTTGTTTCTCACAGAATTATTAAAGGGATTAAATAGGCTAGAATGTATGAAAAATTACTGAGTGAACACCTTAAAAATGTTTTATGAGTTTTTAGCCACATTATATGGTTTTGGAGTGTTGGCTGGTTTTTATCCCAGCCTGAACCTTCCCATTGATCTCAAGATAAGCCCTTCTCCACTTCTCAAGAGCCTGAGTGCCTCTCATCTCTGCATTCATTCTACCAATTCCTCGTTCACAGGAAGGGTCTTGAATGTGTCTTGCTGTTTCAGAACTCCATTTGTGCTTTCTTACAAGTAGTTCCTCCCCTTCTGCCCCTGCCAACTGCTTCATTTAGCAAACTCTTAATCATCCTTCAAAACAGCATCAGGAAGTTACCCAGACCTTCCAGTCCAACTTACTTCTCTTCCTCTTGTGGACCCCTATGCCTGTCTCCATTATGGCATTTATTGTGTTAGTCTGTTTTGTCGATTGACTTGTATTTTTTCCTCAAGTAAGCCCTTAGTCCCATGTGAGTAAAAATCATGTTTTATTTGATTTTACAGATACACTTATAGCATAGTGCTTGACATGAGGAAAGTGCTCCAAAATATTTATTGGATGAATGAATCAATACCTACATTACTAATCAGGTATGGAACATCTCAAAAAGAAAATAAAAGCATTTTCACAGGACAAATATTTGCCATCTCTGGGAGTGGTTGGATGTGGAGCAGCATTTTAGGAGACAGGGTTTCGTTTTTTAAGGGACTGCTATAGTAAATTGTGTAGTTACAAAATATCTGTGTGATCTCACTAATCACTTATGGATCTGAACAATTCCCTAAAACCTCAGAGAGCAGAGAATTGTTGTAAGCTATTAAGTTCAATAATGCATGATACATTCTCTGAAGGCAAACCTCAAAAAGAATCCCCAAATTATGATGCACAGTGGCTACATTGGAGGAAGTGATTAATCTCCCATGACAAGTGCATGGAAAGTGACATCTATTTGGGTGAGTAAGTTCTGATCTAATTGTCTAAAGAATAAAAATAGGCACCTATTTTGGCACATCTCAAGTGCTAAAAATAAAGATATAAGGGGTTTGGGAAGAGTCTAGTTGGGAAACCTTGAAGTAAGTAAAACTAGATCTTGAAAGAAATGGATAAGTGAGGAGTAGTAAGTTTTCTTAGCAAGAAGAACAAAAGTGAGACATGAGGTGTGGAAATAGTGAGGGGGTAGTTCTGGATGGAGCAGAGGAAGTTAGAAAGGGGGATGGAACAGGCAGTAGCTTATGGGGAGCAGGAAAGCTTCCCTGAGAATTCCTTGTTAGCGCACCAGTGCTGTTTTGGGAAGCCCTGCACCACCTCTCCTGTGTCCTCCTTCAGTATGGGAACATAGAGGCCATGCCAGCGGACTTTAAAGGACAAAAGTGAGAAGGCTCAAGGGGACAGTTACCATGGCATCTTACTATTTTGTTTGTGTGGAGCGATGACCAGGCCTTACAACAGGGGCTTCTCCCTACAGAATCCAGAAGGTGGCCTTGGAATTGCAGCAGAGGGCTTAGTCCCAGCAGCTTCGAGCTTCAGCTTGTTGGATGTTTGGGCTGAGGGTGGAGAGCCGTGAGGGGTTGGAAAGGAGCCTTTATTTTGGCAGAAAGGCAGCATTTTCTGTGCATGTTTTTTTGGAAGCACATCCTGGATGCTATGTGTTTCATAACACTGTGCAACTGTATCCACCCTGGGTAGGGTGGATTCATGACTTACCGTGAGTATTTTAATCAAGAACAATCTCCTTAAAAATGTTATTGGCAGAGATGGGAACAGGTATTTTGTACAGCCTATTCTGAGTGCTGAACTTTTCATAACCTGCACTGTCCAAAGGCCAAACATGGTACCTATGCAACTTAAAGGAAAATAAATGATCCAGTAAAAAACCAAATGGTGAATTATGACTGTTTTTTAGACTTGGGACCTACATGCAGTTAGAGTTTTTCCTTTAGCAAAACTGTTCTCTGGCCAGAGAGATCATTAACCACAGTGCCCGGGATGTTCATTTAGGACAGGTGCTCTTTGTGGTGATGGAAATAATTAACTCCAGAAACGCTGACCAGGTTACAGTTACAGACTCCTGTCTAAATGATGGTGCTCTCCTAAACATCAGGTGCCATCACCTTCTTTCTATCTTCAGTCTGGTTAAACAAACAAACAAAAAATTAAAAATAGAGGTTCTCGGAAGATGGCGGCGTGGTAGGATGCAGCAGATTCTACTCTCCCACAACCAGGGAAAAAAAATCTGAGTCATTTTACGTAGGTACAGAGCAAAGAGCCAACATTATCACGCCATAAATGAAAATAGGAGATCGCAAATTG
>JAPYXV010001511.1:0-14038 GCA_028533065.1 Trachops cirrhosus | reverse complement strand
GATTTTATTTATTTATTTTTAGAGAGGGGAAGGGAGGGAGAAGGAGAGAGAGAGAAACATTAATGTGTGGTTGCCTCTCATGTGGTCCCCACTGGGGACCTGGCCTGCAACCCAGGCATGTGCCCTGACTGGGAATCGAACCTGCGATGCTTTGGTTCGCAGCCCGCGCTCAATCCACTGAGCTACGCCAGCCAGGGCTAGATTTTATTTATTTATTATCAGAGAAAGGAGAAGGGAAGGAGAAAGAGAGGGGGAGAAACATCAGTGTGTGAGATAAACTTTGACTAGTTGCCACTTGCTTTCCCAAATGGGGACCTTGTGCACAACCCAGGCATGTGCCCTGACAGGGAATCAAACCAGCGACCTTTCGGGTCACAGGCTGGTGCTGAATCCAGTGAGCCACACCAACCGGGGCTGATGCAGTAGCATTTTTAAACATATGTTTTGGCCACCCCAAAGTGCCACCAGTGATATTCCAAGAATGAACTGGAAATAGCAGGGCATTCCTATGATGTCCAAAAGTGATTCTAAAGACCTCGAATATGAAGAAGGCTTAGGTTCATACCATCTTAGGTAAGGTTTCCCAGAAGCAGACCTTGAGAGAATGATTCAAGTGCAAGTGATTTATGAAGGAGGTGCTCCCAGGAGAAACTAGGAATGGGGAGCATGACAGGAAAACAGCAGCAGCCAAGCAAGGGTGCGATCTGGGGCAAAATCCCAGCCTAAGCCTGGTCTGGTGGGAAGCTCTGGAGTATAAATGAGTTTAAGTCACTTCATGGCAAAGGAACTGGTCTTTTGTAGCCCTGCATTATTAGTCGTCGACAGCTAAGAGCCTCTCCAGGGGCATGGAAACTGCCAGGCACTTCCAGCTCTCCAGGCCCAGGCACAAAGTGATGCCAGTCACCCAAAGACCTGGTCCTCTTAAGAGTCACAGATGCAAACCATTAGAAGCAAAAGCATACAGAAGCTGCTCCACGGGTGCACAGACCGGTGAAAAGGATCAAGGGGATCTGGTCAGAGCCCAGACAGTATCTGCTGCTCACACTTGGCGACACTAAAGAATAAAGTTGTGTAACCATACAACAAACAAACAGATACTACTGTCCATTAGAAAGGGCATTTTTGTATATAGACTTTATAGGTTTTGTTCCCAAACCCCCATCGCTCTCCCAAAATTATTAATTTGGGCATTAAAATATAGCTAGATGTAATTATAATAGTCCATCAGGTAAGGCTTTTTACTTAGAACCAGGAGAACCCAACTCTGGCTTACTTGGGCTAAAGATATGAGAAAGCAAAGATTTGGGACGCTGAAGATAATCAGATGGCAAAGGAACTCTGAAGGGTTAGAAAGCAAAATCCACAGTCACACTGGTATATTAGGAAGTTTCCTTCAGCCACTTCCTGTGCAATAAATGGCTTCTAACAGTTCCTTCAGTATACACATCACATGCTCCAGATTCAAAGCTCCAGGGAGAGCTCCTACATACCAGGCTTAGGGAGCACCCACCCCCACTCCTGATTGTGCTGGGCGAGCAAAGAAGAAGGGTATTCCTTCTGTTTTTACTTACGTAGTAGAAGGCTGGTTGCTTTTTATCTACCCAAACAAGATTATACATAAAGGGCAGGGGGTCAAAATCATTAATGGACAGGAAATCAGAGTGCTATTAGGAAGGGAGAAAAAAGTCTCAGAATACCCAAAATGAAGATCAAAACCTATGTAAGAGAGATTTCTTACAGGAAAGTCCCTCAAACCCTCACATTCTTCTGTTTTAAACAAACAAAATTCAAGTTTTTCTAGTTTCCTAACTGAAGATGAGCAATAGCAATTCTTAAATAAGGGAAGACATGACTGCAGGTTGACAGATGTGAAATGAGACAGCTGACCCACCAGGGGAGAAGAGGCCCTAGAGATCTCAACAGCCCTGGAAGGTGCTGTGTACTTGGTATACAAATTCATTCATCCAATGTTTTAAAGTGCTTACTTTGTTCAAGGTTAACTGCTGTGGAACAGAGATTTATATGGCCTAGTCCCACCTGTCAGTGATGCTTAGCAGAAACAAGCCATACACAACCATATTACAAAGTAGGAAGCATTAAGTGCCACATAAGTGATAAAGTGTACACGGTGGCTCAAAGAAGACAAAGGTTATTTACGGCTTCCTGGTGGCACTGACAACAGAGCTAGGTACTGGTTTAGGATAAAATGAGATATAAAGGATATTCTAGACAAAGGTAAAGGTGGGGAGAGGTTTGAGGTGGGGGAAATTATGTATCCATTCTGGCAGGAAAACAGGTAAGGGTAGGAAGGTAGGTATTGGATAGTGAATGCTCAAACTGATGTTAATGATTACAGCGAGTCATCAGAAAAGTTAGCCATGAGGCACATAATTTTGAACTAAAGACTATCATCACTTTACAGATAATTTTTGTAAAAATATTTTCACATTTAAGCACAATGTCAGTCAGGTTTCTTTTTAACGATCTTATTTACTTTTAGACAGAGGGGAAGGGAGAGAGAAAGAGGAGAGGGAGAGAAGTATCAATTTGTGGTTGCCTCTCACACGCCCCACACCGGGGACCTGGCCCGCAACCCAGGCATGTGCCCTGACTGGGAATCAGGAATCGGACCAGTGACTTGCTGGTTTGCAGGCTGGCGCTCAAGCCACTCAGCCACTCCAGCCAGGGCTTGTTATTTAGTCTTGATTCATGAGTACATATATGTCTTTTTTGATATTATGTGAGATGAAATGGGAAGCACACTTGGGAGTAATTGTGCTGCATATTGAAATAAGATGTTGTCTCAAGGAAAAAATACTGTGCAATTTTTGAGTCACGAGCAGCAATCACTGCTTTTTTCAGAGAACAGCATTTTTATTTGGAAGAATGAATGACAAACTATGGTGAGTCGGACTTGAGCATTTGCCAGACATTTTCTTGGAAATGAATAAAATGAACTTGTCATTTCATGGAAAACAACTTACAGTGTTTCTTGCCTCAGACAAAATCTGAGCTTTCAGGTGAAAATTAGAATTCTGGAATATCTGTATCTGTCATTGTGAGCTTGATAGCTTCCCAGTGCTCTTCTAATGAGATCATTAGTGACATTAATAAAATGTGACTTTAAAAAATATTGTATAATAAATGTGTCAACATTTGAAATATCTGCATAACTCAGTGAATCAACATATTCCAAATGACTAATGTTGTAACCATGAGGTTATGTTACAAAATAAGGTATGGGTAAAAAAATCTATTCAAAGTGCAAGATATAAATTAATGTATTTTCATGTAACAGAATATGAAAAGTTCATTGATATAGTTTCAGATTTTACATTGCAACTAAACTGTCTTCTATTAAACTAGACATTAAAGAGATTTGCAAAATGCAAAACAATGACATTCTGAACATTCCCAGTGCACAGATGTTGGTTTCAAATACCATTCGCTAATAAAAGGAACCAGGGCTTCTTGGAGAAATGGCTGATTCTAGGACTGAGGCAGGAAATATACAAAATAAGCCTGCAGAATCTTGTAGTGCCAGAAAGTAAGGAAGTGCTACAAACAAACAAACATGATAATGGGAATATAGGAAAGGGACAGGACCCAAAAAGGAGAAAATGTTCTTATAGGCCAAAGCTGAAAAGTTTGAGCAAAAAGATACATAAAATAATATTAGATTATAACTCAAAGTGTAAAATAAATATCCATAGGTCCATACTGATATAAATGGTTGGTGAGATAAATAAATGGGAGAGAAGAGACAAATCTGAGCAGAAGAATTCCAAATAATTTATGTAGCTACTCTGTCCTCAAGGAGATGGAGCACACTCCCCAGTCCTTAAGTGTGGGCTATGCATAGTGACTTCCTTCCAGAGAACAGTACACAAAGGGAGGGGCAAAGAGGAACTTTACAGTGGAGAAACCTGACATTTTCTCAGCCAGGTGATCTAGGGCACCATCAGTGGCGGTAAGCTATGTTCATAGTCTGCATGTTAGTGGGCATCACGGGTTGATGTGATGAGAACGGCACTTTCTCTTTGTGGTCTTCCCCACAAAAACTTGCAACCTGTCTAATCATGAGAGAAAAACATCAGACAAACCCCAACTGGACAGTCTACAAAATAAATGATGAATACTCAAAGCTATCAAAGTCGCCAAAAACAAGAAAAGTTTGAGAAACTGTCATAGCCAAGGGGAGCCTAAGGAGACAAGATGACTAAATGTAATGTGGTGTCCTGGATGAGATCTTGGAACAGAAAAAGAACAGGAGGTGAAAACGAAGGAAACCTGAGTAAGAATGGACTTTAGTTAATAATGTATCAGTAACGGTTCATTAATTCTAATAAACTTACCATACTAATGGTAAGACATTGATAACAGGAAAACTGGTTGTGGGTATATGGAAACTCTCTATTCTGTCTTCACAATCTTCCTAGAAATCAAAAACTGTTTTAAAAAATAAAGGTTTGTTTTTTTTTTAAAAAAAAACTGCCATTCTTTTCCCTAAGAATTTGTTTTGGAAAACTAGTTATTTTTTTGATAACTATTTTTATTGTGTTATTGATATCAACATATAATGGGTTTATTATTTTTAATGAATTCAATTTTAGTTTCTAGTATGTTAGTTACTGATAGCTATAACTCACAAAAAGCTCTTCAGACTCATCAATAATTTTTCAATGTATAAAGGAATCCCAAAGTCAAAAGTTTGAAAATCACTGACAAAATAAGTTTCATATATGAAAAATGCATGTATGTGGAATCTCATTCTTCAAATATATAGGATGAATGAGACTACAGTGTAAAGGCGGCCTTCAATTTATACATAGATTGTGCTACTCAATTTTGTGAAATTAATTGCCTAGTATTTGTTCAGTAATATTACCTTCCAAGATCACCACAAAGTATGCCTTTAACCTGTACTATGGTAGCAAACTGTCAAAGTACCTGCTCAGTGTACCACACATACTATTATACTTCTATTAGTTGGAGGGTGGAGGGTTAGTTGGATGGGATGAAAGGGTTAAATGCCTACTAAAATCCAGGTTGTATAGGTACTTTACATATATTATCTCTTATGGATGACTGTCAAGGAGTAACTGTCATCCCCATGACTAGGGCCAACATCACCCACCCAGCCCTGTAAGTGAAGGAGAAGAGTTATAAACCCAAGTCCAACTATGAAACCTCACTTTGCTGTATTGGAAACAAGCCCCCAGTGAGATCCAGCCTAGGTGGATGATAACAGAATACTCAGGAGAAAATAGTATGTAGTTACAAGGGTGAATAAGGCTAGGAATAAGGATTAAGAGATTGAGGGGGTAAGGAGATAAAGCTGAAAAGCACGCTCAAGGTCAAGGATGGGGGTCACTGAGAGTGAAAAGACAGGTGTGTAAAACAACAGCTATTGGAGTAAAAATTAGAGCAAGAGTAAAAATTAGAGCAACCCTTGCTCTAAGAGGTGGCAGGAGGGACTTCTCTTACTCAAATCCTCCCTTAATGCCAATGCCAAGCCTTCACCATGGCCAACAGACCCCAGTTTGGAAGGTGAGAACACAGGATGAGTTCTGCCTTTTCTTCCCACCGCCTCTTGCTACTGGCTCCCCCCCAACACTGCCTTCCATGAGCCCAGTGCAAAACAATAATCAGGGATCAGAGCTTTGGGGAGAAGGCAAGGGTGACAGAGTACATTCCTGGCAGCAGGCTTACCTGTCATACAGTGAAAACCTTGGTCTGCCCAACCCTGTCAGAGAGGTGGTCTGTCAGGGTGGTGGCCCAGCAGCAGTTTGCTATCTGAGAGATGGGCATGCCCAGGACAGCCAGTTGCATGACTGACTGAAAACACTACCTTTAAACTTAAAAGTAATTTATGACAAATTTCACTGCTTTATCCTGTTTAGAATTTTATACTCGCACTGTATACACGCACTGTAACTGGCCTAGAAATTCCCCTTTCCTGGGTATTACATTTTCCTAAAATTTAAAATGAAGAGCCAGCTAGCCGATTACCTAGGGGGATAAAAGAACATCTGTAGCCAGTTAAAGCTCTAAAGATCATACAGACTTCACAAAGGTATAAAAAACCAACCAGAAATGGCTTCTTTTAGCTACTTACAAATCTGAAAGTGTATCTATTTTAACATCTGCTTAAGAAGTCTAAATGTATTTTCCTCTATTATTTAGAAAATGTTGCCTGCCACCCTCAGTTACGCTCCCCACATACAACCTTTTCATCATTTTGAAAAAAAGCTTTCATTGCCTTTTCACCATGACAGATCAAGAAACATTTCTTAACAAACAAAACCACTTTATCAAGAAAAAAGCCATGCCAAAGCTTTGTAGACACCATTATTGATAGCACCTTTCCAATAGAGAAAAAAATAGATTTCATTCATTTTGGACCTAGTTTACTTTAAAGTAGTATATTCCTTCACTTCTGAATCACTTATCAAATCAACAGCTTTCAGCAAGAAACTGATACTTTTCCTGCTGAGTTGCTTTAGACATTCCACTCAAAATAAAGACTACAATGTATGTTACTAAATGTATTTAGATTTTTGTAGCATCTGTGGGTTCCCCTCACAACTGAACCCCAAAACTGTGGGTTTTCTTCTCCCTATCTTTCCTCAAAACCTCTCTGCAGTAGAGACTAAACAGAAGGACTAAACAGAAGGTCTTGCATTTTTAGAGGAAGACTGTTGAGTGGATTTTAAATTATAATGGATTAATGAAGGTATAGTGAAAAATCAATTGCACCAAAAAATAATATGTCCAGAATAAATAATATATTCAAAATCATGTTTAGCTGGATTCATCCTAATCATTTTAAACTTAAGTTGGAAATACAGCATTTGTAAACTTGTTACCAAGTACACAAAGTAACAGACTACCAAGTCTAATTTCTAAAAGGAGAGTCACCCCTCAAACATCCTTCAAAGTTAGTAAAAGAAACCACTTTGTTAATTCCATTCATATGAGAAAAAAGTATCACTTCCAGTAGGATTGCCTCAATAACAAAATTTTAAAATTATGTTTATTGATTTTTGGTGAGGGAAACATCAGTGTGAGAGAGAAACATCAATCGGTTGGTTGCCTCCAAACCCAGCCCAACCTTTTGGGGTACGGAACGATGCTCCAACCAACTGAGCCACACGGTCAGGGCAATAACAAACTTTCTTCAGAGTACAAACGTGGAAAACAAATTGGTTATAATTACAGTGAATCAACTGGTACAAAAGTCTTTTAAGTGTACCAAATGTCATTAAATCTTAGATGCCAGTGATTATAAAATGTGACATATTTCATGTAACAGTAGGAAAGGAAAAAAAGCTGTCAATTAGGCTATAGCATAATGCTTACTGATGGCATCCTGTCTTCAAGATTAAAATGGGATCAAAACTGTTTTAGAATCAAGGAAATACTGGAATCTTAAACATATCATTCAAATATGTTAGAAGATCAGAAGGAAAATTATCTACAGACAAAAATATAATCCTGAATACTAAGAAAGTTATCTATGCCTAATATATTACAATATAGTTAGTGCTCCAACACAATTCCTAATATGTGTGAACTGTCAGATAAATCAACTCTCCATCTATCTATGTAGAAAGTCACCCCTCCTCCCAAATTGGTCTTGAGATGAAAAGCCACTATTCAGTGATGAAAATGATGAAAACAACTGTAAAGAACAATAGTTCACTCAGAAACGGCTGGTCTTTTAGCATGAGAAGCTCACTGCACACTTAGACAAAAGGTGCTGTGTAGTGCTACATTCCATCCCACCTACAGCACTAACAAAAACTGGCTCTACTAGACAACATCCATATTTGAGAAATGTTAAGTACAGCAAAACAGAAATCATAAGCTTAAAACTGGCAGAGGGGGAAAGTATTTGTTTATAATAAATGTGCATTTTTTTAAAAAAGTTGAAAACTAACATGGAATCAATACCTTGGGTTTTTCTTTTCCCTTTCAAGAAGAAATTGGAGCAGATTCAAGATCCTGTGTCAGCACTACAGCAAGCATTGTCATATCTGACTGTACACTCGATAGTACTCAGTCTCACCCACACTGAAGAACTCCATATAATTCATGCTAAGTACTTTAAATACTAAAACATTTACATGCATTTTGTATCCAAGTGACTTTTAAAAATTTCTTCAACTTCTCATGAGAGTCTTGCAACAAAGCCTCCTTTGAGACTGCTGACTCTAAATTTAGAAAATCACTCAATTATAAGATACTTTTCTTCCAAATGTTTCAGAATTTTGCTAGAGTCACCTCAATGAACCAGAAAACAGCTTGCCAGTATCTTCAGCTAATTACACTGTTTTGACACAACTTTTAGGAGGAAAAAAATGCATATCAGAAAACAAGTTGATTTCAGGACTCTTTAAAAAGTTCTGGTTCATTTATTCAGCAAAATCCAAGGGCCCAGAACAAGTTTCCAACCAATCAGTCTTACCTGGCAGGTCATCAAGCTGGCTGCAGTGGCCAGGCCAGTCTTCCCAAGTTTGCTGAAATCTCCAGAGGCAGTTAAAGCAATAATGGGAGGCCTCTGCTCCATTTAGAGGCTTTTCTCTGAAAATTCTTCTCTCCCCATCTGATCTCTTCCCCGCTCCCCCTCAACCTCTACTCTTTTAGCTTAGGGCCAACCACCCTCAAGAAGGAAATCCTACGACTTTAGCAATGAAAAGCAAGTTCTCTAGAAAATAGAGACACCCAGCCCCCATTTTTTATATATCTAAGGCACAACAGCCCATACAAAAATAACAAATCATCAATGATGAGGAAGGCACTTCAACATCTAAAAATCCCAATGTATGTAATATCTTCTATTTACTACAAGTGAAAAGTACAGATTGGAGCAAAAGTAGGTTTACAGTTGTTCCTATGGAAAATAACACAAGTAACAAATAATACAGAAAACACTCTTAGTTCACTTTTGCTTCACCCTATATATTAATGTATTTTGGGAAAAAATTCTGTTCAATTCTTGAATGTGAAGGACTTACTTTTTTTCACTCAAATTAACCAGAATCCGTGCATATCACTAATCAAGACTTTGCTTTGGCTTTAATTTAAAAATTTCCTCCAAATTAAATTAGAATTTGTATTCTTTTCAGGAACTAGTTTCTACAGTACCTTCCACTATGCCAGAATGCAGACTCACTTAAAAACGAATGACCCATTTCAGAAGGAAAAAAAAAAACAAAAACCCTAAACTTCAACTCCCCTTTAACTCACTGTCTTACGTATTTATGTACAAATCCACAAGAGGAGAAGGTGGAGCGGCTATACTTCCACGAAGCCCGGTAGTGGGCACTCAATAAATGCCTATAACCACTTCGGTCCTCTGATAATAAGTTGGGCCGTTCCAAAACACTGGCTCCACCCCTCCAGGGTCAGCAGCCAGTTCCCGATTCCAGACCGCCTTGGCCTTGCTATGATGAAAGGAAACCTTGTTGCTCAAGGAGACCCAAGACGAGGGAAAGGGAGCCACACGACTCCATTCCGCAGGGCAGCAGATCCTCTAGACTGCTGGTCGCGAGACCTATCCCATCGCATCCCCGTAACCTACCTCTTCCGCCCCTAGAACTGAGGGGGCAAGAGCCCCCGCCCAACCCGGCAGCCACACAGTCGGGCGTCGGGACAAGGGGGACGCCTGCGCAGAAGAACCCGCCTCCCATCCTCCTGGCCCCTCCGCTCGGTAGGGTAACAATACCCCTTCAGAAAGACAGGCAGGGTAGCCGAGGGGCACCAGTAGGCGTCTGCGCGCTCCCCAGATGTCCTGTCGCGACACTGCTCGCGCCGCTAACCCAGCGCCCCTGGTGCTCAACAGTCTCCACGAGAGCGAGCCCGCGCGCGCCACCACCACTGGGCTGACAGGGTCTCCTCACCTGAGCCGGGCTCCGCCCCCCTTCCCCGCAGGAGAAGGCAACGACCCTTCTCCGATCAGACTCGACTGTGTCGGAGGAGGCGGGAACGTCCAGGCTGGCGTCTCTGTGATGGGATTTCCTCCCCCTTCCGCCCACCCTCCCCGCCCACCCCGCCTCCAGTCCCCCAGCTCCTTCGGCCCGTTCGCCGAGGTATTCTGAGCGGACCGCGGCGGCGGCCGACAGTAAACGGAAGTGACGCAGTGCGATAACGCCTACACCCCTCCTCCCCTAGGGCTGAACTGTGACCAATTAGCTGGGGAGGCAGTGGGGGCGGGGAAGGAGAGCAGCCAGCCAGTGCGCGGAATCCGGAAGAATTTACAAGGCCCCGGAACACCGACCAATCCACGGTCCCGGGAGTCTCTGTGTTTACTACCGACCCATTCCGTGAGTGCTGCGACCAATCACTGTGTTTCTTACAACACGTAAAGCTGCTATCAAACTCCTTTAAGGAGGAATTCACCACCCATGCGACTCTAGGTTTGGGCTATAGAAAAGCTTATATGTGTCAAGCCAATCGAGACCCGTTGAGTTTGAGGCGAGAGGGTTTTCTGCCTAGTTCCAGCGATCACAGTCACCACTGCCGGGATGCGGGCCCTCAGGGTAGTTCGCTCCACCGTTCGCTTGACCTGAAGGATTTTCCCACTCTCCTGGCGCTGGCTCTTTGGTGACCCCCGCCTCCCTGTCGGAGGAGAGTGCACTTTGAGGAACCCACACACGCACCGCCTTAGAAGTTGAATTCTCACGTGGTAGACTTTGGAAAAAAATAAAATTCCAAAAAAGCTCTTTAGGTTAAATTCGCCGAAATCCAGGCGAACAAGGTTGATCCAACGCTGATGGCAGTTGGGTCCGACAGCGCCCCAAGTCCAGTTCCAGGAGTAGCTTCAAGGGTGGCTTCTCGCAGCTCTGACGTCTGAGGAGAATGACAGGCGGGTCCGGGCTTCGGACTCGCACACTGCTCCACATTTCGAGCCGCAGGTCATAGAAGTCCAGTCTCCAAAACCAACTTCCCCCTAAAACAAAATTGGATGTGTGCAACGGTCGCAGACTTCTGTGGGACACTGCCAGGAAAGAACAAGCGCTGGGTGGCTCTCGGGATCCCTGATACGCTCTGAGATGAAAAGCCCGAACCCTGAAGGGAGACTGGCCGGCGCGGCCTCCCAGGGCGCCTGACACAGGACAGGGAGAAGCCCTCCTCCCTCCGGTGAAGAGGAGAGAGGAAAGATCCTAAGGGGCCTTGCGGGGTGGGGCGGGGGTGTGGAGCTGTTTGGGAGCTCAGCTTGGCTCCGGAGACAAAGCAGACTAGGGAACGCCTCTAGTTTCTTTTGGGGGAGAGGGAGGGAAAGGGTAGACTTTTTATTTTATTTTTAATTTTTATTTTAATTGACCCCGCTGCCTCAGAACTTAACATCCAAATATTACTACAGCTATTGCATCTCTTCAGACGTTACAGGTTGGAAATATTGCTATTGGGGTTTCTTTCTTTAAAGGCTCAATGAAATCTGATGGTAAATTCTATACTTTAAGATTCCATGACATTTTATAGCCCTTACAGGTATTTTATTGCCAGACTGGGCAGTGAAATAAAAAGATAAAGAATGCTGAGAATAAGCCAGGTGGTATGAGAGATCTTTTCACATGTGACCCTTACAAAAATGTTGTGAGCTAGACAGCTCAAATTTACAACCTAGCAAAAGTTTAGAAGATGTGTATATTCAGTACTGAGGAGTACTATAGGCCCTCTCCTATATAGTCCATGGGAGAAGCATTAACAGTATCTTTGAAGATTACTCAGTATTATCTATCAAAATTTTAAATATGCATTCATTTTCTTAACTGGTGATTCCTATCTAGAAATCTGTATATAATGAAATACACATATTAACCTAGATTAAATACACAAACTTGGGAAAATATATAGGAGGCTGTTGATCACACCTTTGTTAGAAGAAAAAAGCTGAATATGCATCTATAGAGGATTACAAATAAAGATATATACATTTTATGGCTCCTTCATCAGTAATGACCAAGTAGGATTTGTTCCTGGAATGCAAGGATAGTTCAATATATAAAAACTGATCAATGTAATACACCACAAAATAAGAATGAAGGGGGAAAATGATCATCTCAATTTATGCAGAGAGCATTTGACAAAATTCAACATCCTTTTTTAAAAACCACTCAACAAACAAGGAATAGAAGGAAACTACCTCAATATAATAAAAACTATATATGAAAATCCACAGCAAATAAGTCATACTCAATAGTGAAAGACTTGAAGACTTAACATTAAAATCAGGAACAAGAGAAGAATGCCCACTTTCAACATAATATTAGAATTTTTAGCTAGAGCAATTAGACAAGAAAAAGAATAAAAGGCATCCAAATTGAAAAGGAACAAGTAATGTTATCTCTGTTTGCACATGATATAATCTTATATTTAGAAGACCCTAGCTCTAACTGGTGAGGCTCAGTGGGTTGGGTGTCATCCCACCATCTAAAAAGTCACAGGTTCAATTCCCAGTCAGGGCACATGCCTGGGCTGAAGGCCAGGCTGCCAGGTGGAGGGGTATAAGAGGCAACTGCTTGATATTTCTCTCAGATATTGGTGTTTCTCTCCCTTTCTTTCTCCCTCCCTCTCTCTCTAAAAATAAATAAAATCTAAGAAAGAATGAAAACCCTAAAGATTCCACAAAAATCCATTGGAGCTAACAAAATTCAGCAAAGTACCAGGGTATAAAGTTAACACACAGAACTCAGTTGCATTTCTATATGCTTAAAATGAACAATCTCAAAAGGAAATTATGAGAATTACAAAAGGCTCTAAAATAATAAAATACTTAGTAATTAAACAAGGAAGTGAAAGACAATAAAAAGCTACAAAACATTACTGCAAAAAATTAAGACATACATAGAAACACATTCCATATTCATAGATTGAAAAACAATTAATATTGTTGAGATTTCAATATTACCCAAAGCAATGAACAGATTCAATGCAAATGCTATTTAAAAATTTCAATATTTTTTGCCAAAAATAGAAAAATCCATCCAAAAATTTACATGGAATTCAAGGGACCCTGGTTAGCCAAAACTATCTTGAAAAAGAAGATCAAAGTTGGGTCCCAGGTTCTCACATGCAGCTGCTGGGGTGAGCACAGTCTGGGGACCTGTGGCAGCATGGGGCAAACAAGCATCAGTGTTGTGGAAGCTAACAGAGACTTCCCAGCTCCCTCCATGATGTCCAAGGCCAAAGAGGCCAAAAAGCTGGAAATCAGAGAAGAGGTGGAAATTCAAATGAGAAGTAAGCAAGTGCTGAGAATTGAAAGTGGTTCTCAAATTGTCCATGCTGTTCAGCAAATAGCTGAAAGAGTGAAATAACAGAATGTGAACCTCTGTAATCCCACTTCCTTCAAGACCTCTAACCTCATCCTTCAGTATAGCTTAACTTTCAGTGACCTGGACCAACACCCAGAGACTGACCTCACCATCTATGGTGATAATGAAGTAGATGCTGATCTCAATCTCATCATGAGCAGTGGAGGCTACCTGACCCAGGATAAGACTGTAGTGGGCTATGCCAATCACTTGATCTTGATCGTCAATTTCAGGAAAAGATTCAAAGAACCTTGGGGATCAGTAGCACAAAAGAATCCCCATGAAGGTTATCCCAATGAGTTATGTCCCAGAGAGTTGAGCTGTGACTCAGAAGTTTGGTGGTGAGATTAAACTTTGAAAGGACGTCACCAAGGCAAGTCCCATGATGACAGATAATGGTAATTCTATCCTGGACTGGAAGTTTGACTGGGTGCACAAATGGATTGAAGTGAACAACATAGCTACCAAAACAATCCCAGGTGTGGTGAACATGTCGGAGAGAGTCTACTTCAGGATACAGGGTGGCTCAGTGAATATGAGGAAGAAACCTTTGTACTGATCTTGCAGGAGTGAAGTATGTTCACCTTGAGTCCCCATCCCACAGCCAAGGTGGACATGCCTCGCCAAGAGCCTTTGCTTTAATGTACCTGTGCCAGGTGGACAGCTGGCAAGGTGGGGGTTGGGGAGTTAAGTCCAGTCTTGTGAAGTGTTATTATTAA
>JAPYXV010001510.1:0-14038 GCA_028533065.1 Trachops cirrhosus | reverse complement strand
AATGTCGGTGCACAGCTCCCAGGCTTCCCCAGCACTCCTTCGGTGTGCTACCTCACCTGCCCTTGCCCGGGGCCTAGGGCTGAGGTGTACTGCGGTCCTCCCCAGGCCCCTCAGGTGGCCTCTGCCCACTCACGGACCACTCCCCTGCCACCCCTGAGGCCCTGCGACCCTTCTGCCTGTGCCTTTGCCTCCCCCAAACGCCCCAGTACATCTCACCCTCCTCCCCAAGTGGCAGGCAAGCTCCCCAAGGACTCCAAAGTGTGTGCCACTTTGTGCTTTTGTCACCCCGCCCGCAGCTTACGGTTCCTTCTCCCACCTCATTCTCACTAAGTGGCAAGGGTCCTCTTGAGCCTTCCTCCTGCCCACCCCTCCGCTCCCCCTCCTACCATTCCTGGCAGCCCTCTCGTCCCTACCCTCCCAGCCAGCTCCTGCCCCGCTGAAAGCACTATCCGGACCACTCCACATCCCACTGAAAATGACAAGGGATCCTTGGGAGCAGTGGAGCAGCATGGACGGTGCATCTCCCGGGCACCCCCAGCTGGGAGCCCAGTGAGCTCCTACTCAGGAAACCAGCTTGTCCTGGTCCTTAGGCCTGCGCCCAGGTGTCCTCATGCCAGGAAACCCCGCACTCGCACACTCCCTGCAAGGGGCCCCTTGGGCAGTCCTGAGGAAGGGGGTTCCAGGCTGGCCTGTCTGGGTGAGCATCCTCTCCTCCGCCCTCGTCTGTGGTACAGCACACTTTACAGCCTTTTCAGACAGAGGGATCCACTCCTCCCTGTTCTGATGGTAAAGGAAAAATCAAAGCCCTGCACATTCCACTGTAATTACAGATTCGTGTCTAAGATTCATTAGTGACTGAAAGTTAGGCATCAAAGTTGGGACTGCTGGCTGGATGGCATACTGAAGTCACTTAAAGCAAAGAGTCATAAAAAATGATATAATACGCACTTTAAATGTTATATTTTAACCTAAAACAGGCAAACATCCATGCATTTGACAATTTTTGGAGCAGGCTGTCCCTGCTCTGTTTAAACCATAGCCCACCAGGTACGCTGGCCAGTTGCCATTCCCTGCAGGTGTGAGGGGGCAAAGTAACCGGGACCTGGATCCTAGCTGTCACACCTCCCCGTCCCTAACGTGGCAGCTGTCTTGCCCACACCGACTTGACCTCTGCTTTCACCAAGGATTTTCAGGACATCCTCTGGATTTCCGTGGCAGCCTTGCCACATGCAAGTGTCATCAGTTTGTAGAACAGTCGAGGACACAACCACAATGACAAGTGCAATTCACACACACAGGTCTGGGACAGACCCACAAAGGGGCAGGTGCCAAAGTGTGTGGCACAGTCACCTGTTGTCCCGGTACCCGCAGCCTGCAGTGACCGTGACCAGCATGCCCCACCGTGAGAATGGGTCACCACTCCCCCAGACGGGGGAAAGGGGTTACGGAGCACCAAGATTTCTGTAAGGCTTTTTAAAAAAGTATCTTTTATTGATTATGTTATTACAGTTGTCCCAAGTTTTCCCCCGTTGCCCCCCTCTGCCCAGTACCCCCTTCTCTCTGGCAATCTCCCCCATCTAGTTCATGTCCATGGGTCATGCATGTAAGTTCTTTGGCTTCTCCATTTCCTATACTATTTTTAATATTCCCCTGTGTATTTTGTATCTACCAATTATGCTTCTAACTCTCTGTGCCCTTTCCCCTATTCTCCCCCTTCCCCTCCCAGCTGATAACCCTCTAAATGATCTCCATACCTATGATTCTGTTCCTGTTCTGGCTGTTTGCTTAGTTTGTTTTTAGATTCAGTTGTTGACAGTTGTGAATTTGTCATCATTTTTTTAAACTTTATTTTAATAGTTGTTCAAGTACAGTTTTCTGTCCTTTACTCCCATCCCAGCCCACCCACCCATTCCTCCCTACCTCCCTCCCATTTCCACCCCCCTAGTTTTTGTCCATGTGTCCTTATCATTTTAATGTTCATAGTTTTGGTCTTCTTTTTCTTAAGTAAGTCCCTTTAACATTTCCTATAATAAGGGCTTGGTGATGATGAACTGCTTTAACTTGACCTTGTCTGGGAAGCACTTTATCTGCCCTTCCACTCTAAATAATAGCTTTGCTGGATAGAGCAATCTAGGTTATAGGTCCTTGCTTTTCATCACTTCGAATACTTCTTTCCAGCCCCTTCTTTCCTGCAAAGTTTCTTTTGAGAAATCAGCTGACAGTCTTATGGGCACTCCTTTGTAGGTAACTGTCTGCTTTCCTCTTGCTGCTTTCAAGATTCTGTCTTTATCTTTAACCTTTGGCATATTAATGATGATGTGTCTTGGTGTGGGCCTCTTTGGCTGCATCTTCTTTGGAACTCTCTGTGCTTCCTAGACTTGTCTATTTCCTTCACCAAATTAGGGAAGCTTTCTTTCATTATTTTTTTCAAACAAGTTTTCAATTTCTTGCTCTTCCTCTTCTCCTTCTGGCATCCCTATGATTCAGATGCTGGCACATTTGGAGATGTCCCAGAGGCTTCTTATACTATCTTTGTTTTTTTGAATTCTTGTTTCTTCTTGCTGTTCTGGTCAAGTGCTTATTTCTTCCTTCTGTTTCAAATTGTGGGTTTGAATCCTGGTTTCCTTCCCTTCTCTGTTGGTCCCATGGATTTTTCTTTATTTCACTTAATGTGACCTTCATTTCTTCCTTTATGTTGTTGCCATATTCAATGAGTTCTTTCAGCATCCTGATCACCAGTGTTTTGAATTCTGCATCTGATAGGCTGATTATCTCCATTTCATTTAGTTCTTTTTCTGGGGTTTTGTTCTGTTCTTTCATTTGGGCCGTATTTCGTTGTCTCCTCATTTTGGCAGCCTCCTGGTGTTTGTTTCTGTGTACTAGGTAGAACTGCTTTGATTCCCTGTTTTATTTAGCACATCTGTTAAGTTATATGGGGTGGAGCCTTAGGTAATCACCAGGATGGGGAAACCCGCTTCATCACTTTGTGGCTCTGTGTGGGGCGAGAGCTTGGAGATGGGACAATGCCGCTGCCTGGCTCCTAGAGGTTTGCCTGGCACTTACCCTGTTTCCAGTCACTTCACACACTTCCTGTGTGCGACTGAAACCCTTCCAGCTGTTGCCCTGGTGGTGAATCCCAGAGTGGGTGGGCTTGCATACATTCTAAGTCTGTGCAGGCCCTTTAAATGGACTCTCCTGAAAATCTGGCAGTTTCTTCTGCCACCCCAGCCCCCACTGGTTTTTAAATCCAGAAGTTATGGGGATTTATCTTCACGGCTCTGGAACCCTAGGCTATGCAGTCTCGCCTGAGGCTGGGATCACTCACTCCCAAGGTATTCCTCCAGATTTTTATCCACCATTCCACCGCTGCCTCCCTGCACCACACCACATCTCCTCACCTCTCCACCCATCTCTGTGACTCCACCCCTCCAACCCATCTGGATGAATCCAGCTTCTTTAAATCCTTGGTTGTCGGACTCCCATACAATTCAATTTTCTGACAGTTCTGGGTGTTGTTTTGAGGCTTTGTTGTAACTCTTGTGGTTGCACAAGGAGGCGAAGTGTGCCTACCTATGCCTCCATCTTGACCAGAAGTTCCTGTAAGGCTTTTAAATAACTTTGCATTTCATTTATCACGACAGTTTCTGCTAATGTTGGGAGAAAACACAGTAGCATGTGCATATGCAAGTCACTCCTGACTGTGCGCCAGCAGGAAAGGGACCTGGGGACACATGACTCTGTGGGCTCTCTGCAGCTACTCTGTAGCCACCAGGGCGCTGGCCACTGGGTTAGTTTATCTGGGCCCTGCAACCAGCCTGACTGGCCTGGTACCAGCAAACCCACAGCAGGTCTCCCCTTAAAAGCAGCCCTACTTTTTCTGCCCCCTCCTTGTTCTGGAGCCAGAGTTGAAGGCAGATGGGAGAATGACCAGGGTTAGTGTGCAGTGTCCCAGTTGCAGACTGGCCCTAACAGGTGGTTCTGCCTCAGTGAGGCAGCCTCTCGCCTTGGGGTATTGTTAAAGATGACCAGGGAGGCTCTGCTCTGTGGCCCCACAGAGTCTCGTGGCTCAGGACACCCTCGACCACGTGCCTGCAGCCACCAAGGCTGAGCAGGGGAGATGTGATAGCGTCATCTGAGGAACACTGACTCGGGGAAATCAGGCCAGGAGTAAATAAGTAAATAAAACTAGAGAGGTTCCACATACCAGGGGAAGGAGGCACCACTCCACAGAGAGGCGGTGCAGCCTTCATTAAGGTCCAAGTGGAGGGGCCCTGCCTCGGGGAGAACCAGGCTCCTGTTTCCGTAGTGAAGGTGCCTGGTGGCTATCAGCCGGGCCCCTGGGCTGAGTGGGAACTCTGATTTAACCACTCCGGGTCTCTGCTGCCTTGCCATTTCCTGTCCCCTGCCTCTGAGTGCGGCATCCCAAGCCCTCATGGTGGCTATCCCCTGCCATACCCTCTCTGGTGAGGACTCTGTGGGGTCAGTCAAGTGCCTGGCTCCTTTCCCAAGCCCCTCTTGCCCCCCTAGCAGCTCCTTTTTGTCTTTCCCACCTGGAAGATGATCATCACCTCCCATCGGGTACCTTTTTCATCCTTGCCCCTCTCCACAGCCTGTTCCCTGAGCCTTCTGCACTTACATGGGCCTACAGGCTGGGGAAGCTGAGTTCTAGGCTGGTGTGGTTCAAAGAGAAGTGCCCAGGCCTGGCCTGCCCCGAAGCCTGAGGAAGGGCCCAGGAACACACGTGTTGTCAGGCAACACGGGTCCTCCAGAGGCCGGCAGCCTGGGAGCTGCTCCGAGTCACTCTCAGTGGCTGGCATTGACCCTCCCATCCTGACACACTCAGCAATCTCCCGGCCTACACCAGCCTCTGACCCTGTCCTGATGGGGTTCTTGAGAAGGACAGCCGGAGCTGGAGATTCCTGGGCGCCTGATTGGTTGAGGAAACAGGTCCAGGAGAGAGAGACATAATGAGCAGGGCCAGGAAGGGAACCAGGCAAAGGTGTGGTCTCAGCCACTCTTTCCCTAGGCCTGATCCTGTGGGCGCTCTGGAGCATGAATGAAATCCACATGTCCTACCTTGGAAGGGCAGGGCCTCCCGGGCGTTTCCAGGAGAGGGGGCTCTGAGGGCCCAGGGCAGTTTTGTCGGAGGTGGTACAGCGTGTGAGCAGACAGCAGTGATTGTGGGGGAGCTGTACGCCAGCAGGAAAGGGTATCTGGGGACACTGGCATTGTCTACTGCATGCCCAGCACACCAGTACTCTGCCCCCTCCCCACCTCCTTCCTAAGAGAGCCCAGTGTCTCAGGTCAGGGGAGCCCTGTGTCCAAATCTAACCACTCACCCTGACCCCGACCCACCCCGCCCCCAATCTGGATTACCACAGCAATCTAGTAAGCCTCCTTGCTCCATCGCAGTTCCTGCACTCTGTGCTCCCTCCAGCAGCCAGGGATCCTTATAAAAATATAAGGCAGGGCACCCCTCTTGTGCTCAGAACCTTCCCAAACAGCTTGCTTACCATTTTAGTTTGGAGCTACAGTCCCCCCAGGGCTCTGTGATGGGCCCCTGACTCTGACACCCCTCCCCCCATGCTTCCTCTACTCTCCACTCCTGCTGCAGTGGTCCTCTTGCTGTCCCGAGTCCATGCCCACTCTCACCTCAGGGCCTTTGCACTGGCTGTTCCTCTGGGAGGTAGGCTCTGTCCAGAGACCCACTCCTTCCTTCCCCACAAAGGCTCAGGGGCCTCTCCACGGCGGCCTCCCTGCCATCCCCACACACTGTACCCCCAGTGTCACTGCTTTGTGATATGCCGCATAACGTGTTCGTGCTTACCACCCCCCCGTTCTCACAAAATGCCAGCTTCACAGGGCAGGTGCTGTTGGTCTGTCACTGCTCTGTCCCATGGGCCCGGAAGCACCTGGCAGGAGGGGCCAACTTGGTGCAGGGAGAGGACAGCTGGGACTTCTGGGAAGTCTTCTGGAAAGGCCTTCAGCCTTCCCCCAGATGGACGTGGTAGATGTGTGGCTGCCTCCCGCCTCGGCCGGGAGACCTAGATATTGCCCTGCCCCGGAGCCCCAGCCCAGAATGTTCCTTCATCTGGTAAACCCATTAGGGCCGGGTTTCTGTTGTTGCCACTGAAAGCATGCCGCTACCCCTACCCAAGGCCCGCTCACAAGCCCCGGCCCTCACCCTCCTTGCCCAGTTCCAGCTTTCCTATGCCAGCGACACTGGCCCACCCGGAGCTTAGAGCTGCATCCTTAGCAGCCACAGTGGCTGCGCCCCCCGGCCCATTCTGCACTGGTCCTCCATCCCTTGCCCTGCCCCAGGAGAGCACCAGAATAGCTAGCAAGGGAAGGCTAGCACCCCTGGAGACTGAGGCCACACAGGGACCAAGACCGGCCATGCAACTCCAGGAGCTGCAGCAAGGATGGTGGGCGCAGCACGGCCCTGGGGCTTCCTGGAGGAGGCGGGCAGTGTTGAGGTCACCAGGATGGCCCTGTCAGTGCTCCGGTGCCCTCCTCCCTGCTACAGGGCAGGGCAGGGCTGGGGATGTGTGTGCGTGTGCCTGCGTGCATGGTGTTATCGTAGAGGAAATCAATGCTTGGCACTGGCCCAGTGTTTAAGGGAAATGAATAGATTTTGGCTGAGGACAAAGAGAGTTTGATTAATCAGAAATTGGATAATGGAGGCAACACTCTATTTTTCTTCCCAGCATTTCATCGGGAAATGTGTTTGCACAGCATATCGGAGGCAGCAGGGTGGGTGAGGGGGCGACCATGTTAGAGCAAAGCCCAGCTCAGGGACAGGGCCACTGAGCCCACACACACTGACAGGGGTGGTGGCAGTCACTCCATGGGGCCACAAGGAAGCACAAGGGGAAAGGCTGGACAGGCCAGAGGCCACACAGCCGGGGCAGCTGAGGTCAGAGGATGGGCCAGGACCCCAGAACAGAGGTGGATGGCCTCAGAGAAAGGTTCATCTTGTGGAGACCACCCCTTCCCTGGCCCAGTCACCTCCCCACCACCCTGCCCTGCTCACAGCCTCGCCTCCTGTGCCGTCCCCACTCCCCTAACACTTAGAGCCCAAACCACACATTTTAGCATGTTTCTGTGGTTGTCTGGTCTCCCGGTTCCAGGCGGGCCTCTTTGTGCTTGAGCTGAGCTTAGCATGAGGCTCACGCATTCGTTCAGGGCACAGAGAGAGGCCGCTGTGGGAAGAGACATGTACCGATGGCCCGAGTTGCCATAAGGCTCACGACACTGCTGGGGAAGCACTGAAGAGGAGGGTGAGTCCTCCCCTAGTCTGGGGTCTGGATGCGTGTCCAGAAAGAAGGGCCACATTCAGAGAGAGGAAGGATGAACTGAAGCTGCTAGGCAAGAGTGAGGGCGGGCCAGCCCCCGGCAAGCACGCCCTGTGTCTGGTACGGGCAGCAGGCATCACTGGTCCACCATGACTGCTCTCCTTCCGAGCCATGACGCAGCCTCAGAATCCTTCTCAGCATTGTGTGCTTTGGGCAGCCACTCCAGCGTTAGTATAAGAAATAAAAACTGTCTGTGCCTCTGACCCAGCCCAGTTTAAAGTGGAGGACACTGAGGTCCAGCGAGTGAAGACGATTCCCCAGCATCAGCATCACAGGCAGGGCCACGGCTGGGATCCAGGTCCCCCAACTCTGCCCAGTGCCCTTGCCCCTCCACTGAGCTGCCCTCACGAGCTAGTCTTGGACACAGGGGCTGTCCGGAAAGGCCACTGCACCTCCCGTGGTCACTGTGGGCACCATGTCCCTTTCCGACCGCCAGGATGGTACCTCGCCCGCTCAGGATAGTCTCCTAGGACACGCCTCTGTACATCGTGACCATGCCGTCCCCTAAGGTTGACCAAGGCCCTGCCTATTCATTCCACATCACTGAGGGGCCGGGTGTCAGCCCAAGGTATCTGATTCCGGGTGGTGGGGACCTGGGCCTATGTGGCAGTGTGAGAAGCTGGGGAGCCCAGTAGCCTCTGGTTCCGGGGTGAACTGCAGTCGGGCCTGACCACACCTAACCAGTGATGTCCAACGTGGGTGGTTTGCATTCGCTGGCTGGCCAACGCTTAGATCCAAAGACATACCTCTTGGAACCCAAAGGCATAACGTCTCTGGGAGTAGAGGATTGAGCTGAAGGAGCTGTTTTCTGATGTAAGGGCTACAGCCACCAGCAAGCCTAGCCCTCCCAGTGAAAGTGGCTCAACAGGTGACGTTGGGCCTGTCTACTTGCCAGTGTGCACCCCCCTTCAGAAGCCATTTCCTGAGGCCCTGCTGCAGGCTGGGCTGGGCACTGGGGCCAGATGCTCTGTGGTGAACAGCAAATGAAGGTCCTGACCTTCCAGAGCTTACGTTCAGGTCCGGGGTGGGGGCGGGGGCGGGGGTGGAGGGAACCTACACAGATGAGTAAGACAGGCAGTAGGTCAGACTGTGATGAGTGCTAAAAGGGAGAAACAGAGGCAGGAAGGAGTACAGGGCCCCAGGGTGGGGACACGGGTGCCGTTCTAGATGGAGGGCCCTGACAGACCTCGGGATGGAAACAAAACCAGAAGGTCGGGGACCCTCTTCCTGGACATCGGAGGATGTGAATGGGTCCTGTCCGAGAACTGCTGGTGAGAAGGGCAGCTTCCAGGGTCAGGCTGGTCCCTCCAGGGAAAAGACTGAGGGTTCATGGCAGCCCAAGGCAGGGCCAGGCCCTGAGAGCAGGCCAGCCAGCCCTCCCATCCCGGTGACCATCAGGCTGGCAGAGCAGGCCACCTGTAGGAAGGTGGGTGTCCCGGGCTGCTGGAAAGCGAGCCCTCAGGGTTCTGGATGCCTTCCCTGGAGCCCAGTCAGTCACCCACTCAGGAAAGCCACCCATCTCCCAAGTCTCAGTCTTTGTAACTGTGAGGAGGAAACCGAGGTAAAAATAGGCCCCTTCTTGGCAGGGCTGGCTTTGGGGAGATAACGGGAGTTTCTGTCCCCTCTGCCCCGCCCCCAGAGGCACTTGCCCTCTGCAGTCCGGAACAGCAGATTCTCCTGCCTCCCTGAGAAGGCCTGGATTTGCATTTGGGCTCAGGGGAAAACACGCACATCCAGTCCTCTCTCCTCCACGATGGACTGTGACCTCCCTGACTCACAGACACAGGCCTCAATGAAGGTGTCAGCCCCCGACCCTACCCAGGGGACCCCGTCCAACAGCTTTCCCTCCCAGGGCAGGGACAGGGTGGTCAGCGGGACAGGGTCTCTCCCTGAGAGGCCTGCCCTGACCACCACCTGCACCGCTGGGACAGACCCTCGGGAAGACAGGCGATTGCAGGCTGCAGGCTCCTGGAGGGAATGCGGGCCCAGCAGGGTTTGTGAGGCCCCTCCCCGCACCGTGATTTTTCAGTCTCGATTCTTAACACTTTTTGATGGATTCTCTAGGGACGTCTCTAAAAGAGAGTTATACCTTAATTTAGAACCAAATAACTCAAAACTCTGTGATGTAGCAGGCTCCTTTGGAAAAGAGATGAACTCAAGGAAGCCATTGCTGTGTGAAGCTGCCTACTGCGCCTGCCCAGGTCCTGACGATGGGACTTGATGTCCCTCGACTCTTGAGCTGTGCCTCGTGCCAGAGGCTGTGGAGGTCTCAGGACAGAAGGGGAAGAAGCCACCTTAGGAGGCCAGGGTGAGGCCTGCAGGGTGGCCCTGACTCACTCTGGTGGCCTCAGGTGCCAAAAGCAGCCCACCTGATGGAGGGAGGCAGATGAAGGGGGGAGAGGGTGATGGGCTGGCAGCACGGTCCTTGCAGCCACTACCAACCAGGCTTCATAGGCATGAACACGGGTAGTCACAGAGGGCCTCACACCTGGTGTGATGCTCTACTGTCACTGCCTTCAAATACTCAATCATTTTGAATAAGGGCCCTACAAATTACGTAGCTTGTCCAGCCCACATTACATAGTCCTGGCACACCCCAGGTCTGCCACAGTGTCTGCTGCAGGGGACCCACCCTCCTGGGAGCACATACATCTTGGGTGGCCACCTCAACTGTGCTCCTGCCTCCCTCGCTCATCAGTCCTTCTCAGGATTTTCTGGATAACTTTCTCAGCTCACACTTTGGGTGGGGGAAGCCCCCAAGCCCAGCTCTCCTGGTCCCCCCTACCCTCGATCCCCAAGTGACCTCAGCTGGTCCCTGGCTTCCCACACACTTGATGCCAAAGACTCCGGGTTTCTGTCCCCAGACTTGCTCTCCCCGACAGCCACATGCACCCACGTCCCGCCAGGGCTCTCACCCAACTCCTAGTGCCCTGCCTCGCACGGATGAGTCCGCATCTTCCTTCTCGGCCAATGCCAACTCCGACCTCCCAGAGGTCTCCTCTCCCCCTCTTCTCCAGCAGAATGCCTCTCCCTCTCACTGCCTCTACTGCTCCCACCCCACTGGGCTGACAGCCTCCTCCCCCCAGTGCTGCAACCTCCCCTAACAGCCTTCTGGTCTGACCCCCATGCCCATCAGCCAGACAAGTCTTTCAAAAGTGTAATTAGCTTGACTCTCTGTTCCAAACTTGCCCTGGACTCCAGTTTCAGGGGGACCTGCAGAGCCCCACCCCCAGCACAACCCTCTACTGAGCTCCAGCCACTTGCACTTCTGGTGGGGCCTCCAGCAGAACTGCTGGGCCTCGGTGCATTCACACCTGCCATCCCCTCCCTGGTGCTCTTCTCCATCAGCCACTTGGCTCTCCCATGGTTCTGCCATGGCACTGCGCCAACATGGTCTCTCCACCAGAGATTCCTCCCTCCCTCCCGCAGCACCTATCCTACCTGGTGTTCAGTTGCACAGCTGTCGTGTTGGCCTCCCCCTGTCTGATGTGAGCACCACAAGAGTGGACACTGGTCTGCTCTGTTCCCTGCTGTATCCCTGTGCCTGGCATAGTGCCTAGCACTCGGCAGGTGCTGGTAAATATTAGCCAAAGGAACGACTGAATGAACCAAGTGTGTGAAGTTCCGTTTTTCTCTGGCTCCGTACGCAGGGCCGATGTCTCTACCCCTGTGCTCCTGGACCCGTCAGGCAGTTCCTGTGAGCTCACAAGGGCCAGACGTGAGGGTGGGGGGACCTGTGTTGGAACTTTTGGCTCTGAGGACAAGGTGCCTCCGACAGAATGGGGCTGGGCCAGGGGGGCGGCATGACCAGGTCCTGACCCAGGCCTTCTGGTGCCTCACCTGGGGCCCTGCCTTCTCCCCTCCCTAGTCTGCACAAGCTGTGTCAGGCCACCACGTCATGCTCCTGCCTGGGGCTGATACAGCATCTGCCTCAATGCCTGTCCATTTCCCTTCGCCCTCCTCCCTGCCAACCATGGCGCTCGAAGGCCTGCCTCTGGGGACTCGGTCACCCCAGAGGTTTCCTTCCTGGAGGCTGTGGGAGAGCAGTGTGCTAATCTGCCTCCTTCAGAGTTCCTGTGAGCCCCACCCTGGCCATCCATGGCCAGAATGCCCCCCAGCTGCACAGTGGAGGAGATTTCCCGAGGGCTAGCATGGGGCAGTGCAGGGCTGCTCATCCTCACGTCCAGGGAGGAAGGCCAGGCGCGCTGTCAGCGCATGCACACACAAGACAACCACGCAGAGGCCACGCCCTGAGTCTGAGGCCAGCCTCCCTGCTATCCGGTGCTCCATGCCACCAGCCTCTCTGCAGGGGCCCTGGGCAGCCTTACCAAGTCCACCTGGTCACCCAGAGTACCTGGGATTGCCCAAGAAGCTCCTGAGATCCAGACCAAGGCACTTTTCCTCCTGGACTCTAGGAAACAGAAGACCTGAGCAGCCAGAACAGAGGGAGGAATTTATTCCCTGGGTCCCAAATTAAGAGTCCATGGCAGGCCCCCGGAACAGGGCGGGCACCAGGCAGAGTGAAGCACCTCCATGAGGGCAGGTGGGCTGCCTGCTCTTGCTGCAGCAACCTGGGCCTCACCCAGAAGCCGAAAGTGGGTGTGTGTCTGGGGGTGGGGCTGGGAGGATCAAGAAACACAGATGAGTAACAAACAGCCTCTTCAGAGGGAGAGCAAAACATCCCTGGGAGCGAGCAAGCAAGCAAGCAAGCAAGCAAGTAGATCTATGGCAGAAGGTGACTCGGCCTTCCGAGGGGGAGGGACTACGTCTTATTCACGTCCTGTCTCAGAAAACCAAGGTCCATTAGAGGAAAGCACGAGAGGAGTTTGAAACCAAGCGCCAGTGTCTCATGGCTGAAGGCACACCACTCCGTCTGAGCAGGAGCGTGGCCGGGCCCTCCCGCGCCCTCAGCCCTGGCATGGAGAACCCCAGGCCTCCACGGTTACTGCTTCCTGACGTCCACACCCCAAAGAGACAACAGCTCTAAACATCATCCTCCACCCTGGCTAAGAAGGGGGCCAGCTGATTGGTCACACAGTTCCTTGGCCTGGCTCAAGGGATAAAGTGCCTGGAAGGGCAATCCTAGGCGGCAAGGAGTGCCCCCCAAGCCTTTCAAGCTCTTTCCCAGGCCCGCCCCAGCTCCTGGGTCACACACCTGCTCCCTTTTACAGATGAGAGGACTGCAGCCTCCACTGAAAGAGCCACAGCTGACAAGCAATGGGGTTCTTCTCCCAGGCCCCTTGGTCCCTATTTGCCCCTCCCCCACCTTTGCTGCCACACCTCCCATGCTTTGCCAACCACCCCCTTTGCTCCTGCCACACTCAACTGCCCGAGCTCAATCTCTGTGTCTGGGTCCATTTTCTCCCCTCTGCAATGCCCTCCCCAACTGTGCCTGTGTTCTTCAAGCTCCAGTTCAAATGTCACTTTGCCCATGGGCCTGTCTGACCCTAGATTGGGTCACGTCTCAGGTCTCTGAGGTCCCTCCTGAGACCTCGCACCCACACTCAGGGTTGGGTTATCTGAATAGAGACATTGCTCCCCTGTGGGGTGGTGAGTCAGTCCCTGGAGGGCAGGCCCAGTCCACTCCCACCCCAGCTCCAAGCCCCAGGGGAACAAAAGCTCAGTAAATATTTGCTTAATCGAATTTGGCCAAGGAGCCACCTCCAGACAGAGCCAAGGCAGCGGGACTTGGTCCCCAGGGCAGAGAAATCACTTCGGCAGAAAAAGCCAGTCAGGGGCTGGGCTGCCTCCCCAACCCCAGCCAACTTCGCCTATCAGGCAGGTCCCTCCATTCTCACACAGGGACTCCAAGGAACCCTGGTCTTGCACTGCCTTTCCATCCTCGTAAGACAGAAAGAACCCCAGTTCTCGGCCTAGGCGGATTCCTGCCATCACCCAGAGGCTCAGCACCGCCCTGAAGGCAGAGTCCCCCGGATCTCCGGCATGATCGCGAGCCCTAGCACTGAGGCCCTCACACCCCTCCCCTCGATCACCCCCACCGCCTTTTAAGGAAAAAAATATTGAGCCAGGAACATATCAAAATCGCAGTGGGTCGATACTCATCTTGCTCTAAATGCCTCGGAGCAACCTGCTCGCTGCAAGAGCAGTGACCGAAAACTGAGCCATCAGTCCTTGGGCCCAGGCCTCCAGGGCCCTTTCCTCCGTTTCAGCCAAGGCCACGCGTCGACGCTCCCACCACCCTGGTCGCCTCCTCTCCGCTCCCCCGAGAGGGAGACCCTGCCTCAGCGCCGCTCCGCAAGCCGCCTGGCCCGGCCCTGCTCCGCACCAGCGACTGCTGGGTCTGGGGCGCCGCGCGGCATCTCCAGCAGCTGCTGTCTACCATCCTGGGTCCGCAGCCTCCACCTCCTGCCAGCTCCTCGGTCCGGCGGTGCCCCTTCCCCAGCACCTGCCAGGCCCACGGCCACCCCCTGCACACCTCACGGGCATCTCCACCCTCGCCGCCCCACGCCCCGGCCGGGCATCCCTTTCGCCCTGCCCGGCACCCTCCGCTCGGGCGGATCCCCGGCACAAAGGCCCGGGCGGGGCCCCGGGTGGGGGTGGGGTAGACCCGCTGGCCGCGCCCCCGGTCCCCTGAGGCTCAGCTGCACGCCCCGGCCGCGGGGTCCACTCACTCACCTCCGGGCCGCGGCACCGTGCATCCGCCGAGCTGCTCCGGGCGGCGC
>JAPYXV010000151.1:0-157070 GCA_028533065.1 Trachops cirrhosus | reverse complement strand
AAAAAAAAATTGATATGGAAAGTAGTTGTAAGGAGAAATTTAGATGTTAAAACCTATGGGTCTCTGATTTCTTTTGCCTAAGCCTGTATTTATTTGAAAAGCCTTTGCAGTGACAACATGTATGAGGGCAAGAAGGGGTAGTTCTTTTCTCCTATTGTAACTGAATTCTTTGGCCTTTTTCTCCTTTTACTCTCCCCACGTGTGTGGGGGGTAAAAACTTAGCCTGTTTTTCAGGTTTGCCTGCCTTCATCTTATTAGGAGCTGACCCCTGCGGTCTGAGGCTACCTGCAGGTCTCTCGTTGAGATAGTGTCCTGTGGACTGTTGGCACACCCCCAGAACGGGCCTGGGGGAAGCGGTGCTGGGACCTGCTAATCATGTGCACCTTGTTCCCTCTGCCTGCTGCCTTCTCTGTTTTTAAAAGGAAGTCATCATTAAACTCTGGCCAAAAGTAAATTCTGTGTGAAGGATTCCTCCTTCTATAACAAAACCCACTTTTCCACTTTCCTTGTGCGTTCCTGGAAATAACGCTGGGACACGTAACTTTGGGGGAGCCGGTGAGAGAGTCAGAAAAGCCCATTTGAGAATCTGATACACAACTCCTCTCAGGAAAATATACTCATGTTCCACCAATACATTTTGCGTTCATTTTTCTTACAAAGCCCTAGCCAATAGTTTGGATTCAGTTTGCTCATTGGGTAATCTGGTATTATTGGAACTTAAGTAATTCAATAAACATGAACGGCATCCCTGTTTTGTGCTATGAAGCAGGGGTGCACGATGAAATTAAGACCTGAGAGAGGCAGCTTGCCCTCTGAGGCCCTCACCTGCCCCCTCCCACCTCAGGGCTGTGCTTCGTGCCCTCTCCTTGGACACTTCCTCAGACATCCCTTTGCCCAACCCACTCTTCCCACCTTGCCCAAATTTTTCTCGTGGAGGTTGTCTCTGCTGTCCTTATTTCATGTGACAACCTGCCCTGTTTTTGCAAAGTGTTTATTACCTAAATGTACCAACCATGTCGAGCTTGTGTTGCCTGTTCCTGTGGCAGATTGTAAGCTCCACGAGGGCAGGGACCTCAGTTGTCACTCCACTATCCCGAGTTTCTAGAACAGTGCAGTAGGTTCTCTGCAAGCGGATTAATGCTTGTTATTGAAGCTCAGCATTTAGCTATTTCAGGCCCACGTTCCTGGAAATTAGCTGCATGCACTGTCCGTCACAGGCAGGCACACACACTAGCCCTTGATAGCCCACTCCTGTTGTTGAAATCATGGTGTATTTGTTATCTGCATCATTCACATCTGAGGTATCTTTGCAGCCTTGACCTCCACCATTGCCCTGTATGTATGTCTCCAGAACTGTATTTCTACCCCGTGATTAGGAGAGGTAGTTCTGTTGGGGGGAAAGTGTGTTAAGACGATGGTGCATTCTGTCCGCTACTTAAGCAGAGTGAGTATAACATGTGTTAAGGAAGGTCAGAGAGTTTCCTCTGGCACAGGTTTTCTGCCCTCTCTCCTCTCCTTTTATCTCCTTCCCTTTGCATAGAGCTAAAATTTTCATATGAGGGTCACATTTCCTTTTTCCACAACCAGTAAAGCTCCATTATACCTTCTTTGGAGAGAACCTCTTCTGTGTTTTGTGTAGATGAAGGGTGTTGATGGGTGTGTTTCCTTCCCGTTATGAGAAATATCCTATTGAAAGACAGCACCCTAGCTTCTGCATTAGGCTGCTGAGACGCTGGCATTTATTCATATACACATAACCCCATTCAACCCTGCTTCCGTACTTCCTCTTGCACACAAGGAAGTGAGTTAAATGAAGGAGGTGGGGGTGTAGGCATAGAGGAATGAAAATGTATTTCTTCCTTTCATTAGTAAGCTGTCCTGTGGGGCTATTTCTCAAGACAGCATTTTGAGATCCTTTCACTAAAGTGATGCTAATGCAGAGTATTTAGACCAGTGAGATTCTGTGACCATGATAGTTTGTCTAGAACGTTGAAATCTGCTAACTTCAGAGATCACTTAAGAATCTGAGTTCATAGCCATTTGCACCCCCCACCCACACACTCCTCCCAGTGTGCACTTCTGGCTCTTGACAAGAGGGTCCCAGGTTCCGGCTGGTTTCACACACGAAGCGTAAAGCATGCATTTGGTGTGGCTAGTTTAAATTTGGATCAAATTCTTTCTAAACAGAAAAAGAAAAAGCGTGCAATTTGCATTTGCTTTTCCTGGTTTCCCCAGCCGTGTTAATTTTACGTCTTTCACACCCAGCATTTGAGTGTCCCTCCATGGTTGTTGCTGCCTGTATAGAAAGCAAGGCTGTGATAAGTCACATAAATTGGCAACACTGGACAGAGGTCACAGAAGATATCGACCTGCTCCCAAGTCACACATCTTCGCTGGGCCCTATGGTCATAATGTGTCACTGTTCTTCACAGAAACAGCATCTGTGAAAGTAATTTGCTTTGCTTCACATACCCCGGCCTTTATGAATTCTGTTTCGTTCAGAATATGCCTTGTCATAACTTCTCTCACCTTTTCTCCTACTTAAATGAGGCTGTGCTCTGAAGTTGGAGGATTCTGTTGTTATAGCCCCCCAATGATGGGGTCACATCGCTGACTCGTGCTGCTGCCTGCACCCCCCAGCCCCGCAGGGCCGACTGCTCTGCTTTGTGAGAAAGCAGAGATGTTTGCAGGGTATTTGAACATAGGGGCCTGGGAGCCCTGTCCCTAACTTCTGTCCTACCAGAAAAATTAATCAGAACACAAGATTTTTTACCCAGGTATAAAAATGTAACTGTTTGCCCTCTGTATTTTAGCATGCCATGAAGTACATTTCCAGAAGATGTAACAATAAGATTGATTAAAGACTAAGTACATCTGGAGAAAACAAATGTAATAATTAGTTTTGATAAAGTCAGGTGAGCCTAACCTCTCCTCTTATGCCCGCAGAATGTAGTTCTCATGTATTAAGTTACATGTGATGACAGTTCTCATGAGAACCAGCCTTTCTTTTTTACTGAATTCTTGATTTTTAGGACATTTTCCTGTTAATTTTAAATTTAGTTATTTTGTTTTCCCAGAAATGTGACAGAGACAGGAAAGTTACCCTAATGAACAATTCACACATCCAGGGTTATTTGAAAAGGAAATTTACAAGAAGAGAAAGGACCCTCACTTTTGCTGCTTTTTAGCAGGAGGCTCCTGCCCTGAGCTGGCTGGGCCACTCAGGATTTACAGGCAGACCCCGAGTGGGTAGGGAGCTCCCCTGGTACTCTCACGGGGCAGAGGGAGACATCCCTCCCTCCTTCCTCCAGGGAGGGACTTGATTTTCTCTTCCCGGGACTTGTGGTGACAGTTAAGTTCGGGGTCACAGATAAGACATTGTTTGATGAAAACCTTTCTGCCAGGCCACCATGACCCACATCATTTAGAATCACAGAGGTGGTGGTACGAACATTATATTTTCTTCCTTAAGACAGACATATCTTTGGGCACTTTTGTTAAGGCTTCTATGTTCTCTTTCCAAACTGGGTCCAGTATCCCTATCTGTGCATCCTAAATAAAGCCCTCACACCTCTGGTTCGAACAGAAGCTGTGTTAGTGGAGTGAGCCTATTTTGTTACCTGCAGCCAAGCTAATGTTGATACTCTAATAAAATTGTCGTAAAAGGAGAACTCTATATGCTAGAAGTGTTTCCTTTTTAGCTTAGTTTCAATAGAGTCTTTGATAACTTTGATGTCAGTCTTTTCTGGTTTCTAGGTGAATGCATCTTTGTCTAAAACAGGAGAAAATCTGATTAATAAGCACTTTTCCAGTAAGTCTGGGTTTGAGAAAATAAACATTCGAAATTCTGAAATTCAACAACAAATGGTGCCTTACATCTGCTAAGTAGCATCCAAAAAGGGGAGAATTTTGTAACTCTGGCAAGTAAGAATACCAAGTATATGGTGCCATTTACATATCCACATTTTTCTTAGTAAAAGAAAACAGATGTCAGCAGTACAGCTGGCCATCCCGTATGTGTGTCTCTGTTGCTAACAAATTTCCATGAGGGAAAACAGAAAACTGGTTTGAAGGCTGAAATAGGAGAAAATGACTTGGTGCGATATGAGAAGCTTCTCAGAAATGAGAAGTGTAATTGCATGATGGATTATATCTTAATGTTTTGAGGTCTTGATTGGGTTTATAGTATTCCATATCCAAACAGTTCTTAGGCTTTCAATGAAATTAATTTAAATAGATGAGGTCAAGGGGAACTAGGCATTGGCTTTATTTGAATTACTTGGGTACAATTTCCCTAAAATGTCAAGTTCAACAAAATATTGTCGGAATACTTTACAAACGTGTTATTCCTACTTACTGATTTATGTAAAGGATGATGGTATTTTGTTTCTACTATGATAATTTCATATAGTGTACCTTGTTAAAATGTTCTGATAGAATATAACTTTGCAGTTAAAACAAACAAGCAGCAGCTCTTTCTGTTTGATTATGCATGCAGAACTTTCTCCCCGGTGTTTTATGCCACCGACAGCGTGGCTGTTGTTTTCGGGAATACCTTCTCTGGGCTGTTTCTCGCTTGGAGGTGTGTGTACTCATCTACTCGCCAGTCCTCAGTGGGTAGCACATATCATGCAATGCCTATAGATTCTTCCGTCTTGTCACAGTCTGATGCATATTGAAGTTCCAACTGTGAACTTATTAGACTGTGTGGTAGGAGACTGTGTACTTTGGTGATCAAATCTGGATTTCAAGAGTATAAACATGAAATATAGAATGAAATATAAACCTCTATGATATATTATATAAACCTCTAATTAGTGAAATACCAACCTCTGTGATATATTATTTGAGTCAGAAATTTCACGCTGCTTTTCTTCCTGTAAATTCCTTTACCATTCTATTCCCAGTGTCCTCTTATTATAAAATAAGTAGACATTGCCTCTTCAGAGTTGTGGCTCTGTTTTTGTTTTGCCGTATTACACCTGATCGGTAAATGTTTCTCTGTCCCTACTCATATGAATGGTTGGAGAAACAAAACCCAGATAATTTCAGTTCTCACCAGTAGAGTTTCCCCAGGCATGCAACCCTGAAGCCAGAAGAAAGGGCTCTTATACAGAGAAACAAGCTGGGGTGGTTGGGCAGATGCACTCGGTGACCTCATTGCAAGATCTGATTGGAGACCGGTCCATGGAATTATTGCTAATGGAAGTGCCAGATTGGTACCAAGATTTTGCAAATTCACATACTGTATGATTTTAAGATATATCTCACCAGCGTGAGAATTTATGTTCTACCTTTATTGGTGGGCATTCAGCAATTTCTGACATCTAAATTGGTTTGAGACACTTTTAGTCTCACACGTTGCAGTCCATGAGAGAATTAAAAGATATTCATGGATGTCTTCTTTGCACTGCGCCTGCGTGGTATAACTAAATTT
This sequence comes from Trachops cirrhosus, assembly GCA_028533065.1. NCBI lineage: Eukaryota > Metazoa > Chordata > Mammalia > Chiroptera > Phyllostomidae > Trachops > Trachops cirrhosus. The sequence goes on along the minus strand of JAPYXV010000151.1, from coordinate 151,633 downwards.
GTTGGTGTGATATGCTTTCAGAGTTCCTAAAGATTGGCCTAGTGGGGCTTTTTGTTTGTTTTGGTTAAATTTTCCAAGGCAGGTAGAGGGTGGTGGTTATAACATTTTGTCTACTCAGGTTATAAAGTTTTGTTTATTTATACCTCTTCAAATTTATGTGACAGAAGAATTAGAAGTATATAAGTATTCATTTATTAGCATAGGCATTAGGCAAGGCTGCATTGTAAAGCCAGTAGGACTGGGGAGTGGTTGTCGGCATCTTCCAGGCTCTACCCTAAGGAGGCAAGCTGCCGTAGGCCCTCAGACCCGGTGCCCTGTGCACCGCCGTGACAGCCAGAAAAGTCGCCAACGTCCCAGCTGGTGACTGGGTTTGAAAAGTGCCGTTTCAGAATTACTTAAGGTTCTTAGTAAGATAATCTATTGTGAATCTGCATTAAACACTTTATCCTAATTTCTTAAAATTACTTTTAATGTTTAAGAATGTTTCTTCTTTAATGAATAAATAGTTTACTTGAAATATCTGTCTGTGTGTCCTAACTGCAGAAACATAGCTGAATATTTGTGTCATTATTTATAATGTCAAAGTATTTCACATTCTAAGTCTTACCATGCTTTTTTCTAGGTAGCAAAAAGGAAATTATTCATTTTGAAGGATATTCAAAGAGGGTAGAGTAAAATGACTTTATTGCTAAATAATACTCAATATCTGCTGAGTACCAAAGAATGAGATTTAATGAATTTGGTTAGAACATAGCGAAGTATATATTATAGTCATTGCTGCACACTTCCCCATGCACTTATTTAAATGTTGAAAACGTCCTTTCCAAAAGGTACTTGAAAAATTTGCAGACTTACTGTTTGCCAAGCATTCTGTTAGGGATTTTAGATATTTCTCATTTGGTCCTCAACCACCTTGCAAAGATGGCATTATTCATAACAATTGTCTAGATTAAGAAAGGAACGCTCAAATGATTATGTAAATGTTTAAAAAGAAGGGGGTTCATTCACCGGGTTCAAGAACCCTCCTGAAGGCAGAAGTGTGGGTCTTGTTAAGCAGTCCTTTATGAAGTTATTGGTAACTGAGGAAACCACACATTTTCTGCTTTGGGGGTGGTCTTTAATTATGTCTGTTGTTTCTGGGTTTCATTGGCTGTTACATTCCTGCAACCACATAACATATTACCTTTGCTTTACACATGACTCACAGCATTATCCTATGTTTGCGAAATATGTTAAAGGGTTGAGCGATAGAAAGACTGATCGGCCGTGAAACTGAGAGTTTGGGTGTGCTTTCGCATGCAGCTTCTCTTGGGAAGAACTGTGCCGTGATAGATACTCCAAAGTTCTGTACCACTGATAAATGATCTTCCTTCCATTTATTTTTTAAGAAATTCGATATCTGCTTCAGATGCTTCCCTGAGTCTCAGATTTTCTTATTTCTAAATCATAATTATATCATTTTGATTAAAATGAAACACAGGATAGTTATTACCTGCTTAAAAGCCAAGAAGCTGAAGGTGTTCAGCATAAAAGGTATGTGTTTTGCCATGTGGATCGCGACTGCTTGAAATCCATGAGCACAAGAAATCTCAAGTTGTCTCAGATGAATGTGAAGTCTTATACCTGAGTTCTGTCAAAGTTAGCAGTAAATGCCATTTTAAAAAACCAGGTAAATTCCTTTGAATGTCAAACTTTATTTCTCAGAAAAGTCAGTCACTGCCAAGTTTATAACATAAACATTGTGTTTCTGTTACCTGAATTTCAAGGACAGGGTGGATGAGGGCAGGTAAAAGGCACAGGTGAATTTTATTTCTAGATGTTTAAAGGCACAGCGTGACATTGCACAGATAGAGTCTTTCAAAGGCAAAACTTCTTGGATGCTTTTATTTTTGCTGATGTTTTGTGGGGTTTTTTTTCCAGCTGAAAAAGAAACTTATGTAAACATGTTACGATTTTAAAAGGTCCCTGCCTGGTAGTCCTGACACAGCCTCTTGAGACTTCTCACTGGAGTCCCTAAGAAGATAGAGAAAAGCACAGACAGCCTAACCAGTTATAAAATCTAGAACTAGTGAGAGAAATGTCTACCATGACCTCAACAGAGCCGGGTTTAAAAACACAGGGAGAGTAAATTTTGACCACCTAAAAACAGGTAGGCAGAGCCATCTGTCCCTCAACTCTCTTGCCCATAATTCAGCAAACCCAAGCAGCTGTGCCAGAAAGCTCTTCCTTCCCTCTTTGTCTTCTCCCCCAACAGTGCCTTTTTATAAGTAGAAGTTTGTAACTCAGAAAGCCAGGCAGAGCTGGGAGGGTGGGACAGGGTCTGTTACTCCTGCATCCTGAGAATTTTACTCCAAAAAAGTAAATTGCTGTAAGTGGACTAGAGTTAGAAAGACCTGTGTTTACTGAAGGTTTGGGCATTGTTTGTTGGAGTTCTTCATCACTCACAGCCTCAGAATGCCAGGCGGTGAAGGCAGAAGATTTTCTTTCAGGCTAGCAGAACTACATTGAAATGAAAACCATGCTGGGATTTGGCTGGGAACTATTCATCTCCACCTGCTGACCAGCTCGAGGTCTAAAGCAAGCACCCACATGGATCAAGAGTGCTTCAGAGTTGGGGGAGTAATGGTAATGGGAAAATAAAAACCAAAAAATCCAAAACAAAGAATAGTTCAGAGCAAACACCAGATCTGGGTAGATCTCTCTCAGTTCAGTGATCAATAAACAGGAAAAATAAATCCAAGCACACTGCAAATTATTGTTCTGTAGAGGAAATGGGAGATTATATTGAAGATTTGAAAGAAGAACAGATCTCCAACAATGATCCATTACTAAAAAAGATGTGGCCCTAATGAAAGAGGGGCAGAAAGCAGATGGATGATTATGAGCTGAAGTGACAATAATAGCGTGGGATTGAATAGAAATGAACCGTTAAGAAGAATGATTGTAAAGAAATTGAAAATGCACCAGCACATTAAAATCCGTATGAGAGGCAGTCAAGGGTAGAATTAACACAGCTGAAAATAAAATTAGTGTTGTAAAGGAGAAATGCAGGTAAAAACAAGGGAGAAAATGGTAGATATATAGAAAGAAGTTCTAACATGGGACTTAAAAGTGTTGATAAACAGGAAATCATATCAAGTGAAAAAGGGCAGCAGAAAAATAAGCTTGTGTGTGTGTGTAGTGTGTACAGATTTGAAAGTGATCTCCCCATTGCATAAAATCACTGAAAGGCCAGCTCTAGATAGGTTTTGGCAATTTTTTTAAAATTACAAGAATACCATTAAAGCATCCAGTCAGAATATCTGATTAACTACCAAGGAACAAAATTCAGGCTCTCTTCTCCTTGGTAGTAGTAAATGCAAAAGATAGTAGGTTGCTTTCAGTAGAGTTTTGAGGAGGAAAGATGGCGACTCAGGACTTAATGTGCTACTTCCTTATGTTTCATGTGGAAAGTCCATTGACAGACATTCCCGGAGAGCGTTCAGTTGAGAGCAAGATCCCAGAAAGGTATCCATAAGGGAAGGTTTAAAAGTTGCCTTTTCATCTTAAACTTTCTAATTAGAAAAGCATACATTAAAAAAATAATTTATTTTGAATAATTTTCAGTAATTTTGATAATTACTTTTGATAAAAGAATAAGCTATAAGGAATGTATTTTTTCAACTACTTAGAAATACAATGTATATTGCAAAACAGAGGCAACAGAGGAATGTAAAAGTATTAGTGATATGGGGAGAATGCTTACTATGTGTGAACACTCTAAAGAGATACATGCATGAAGATATATGTGTACATATGTACACATCCATAAATACAGAACTGCATTTTTATCTACCTATAGTGTGTTCAAAAAATGTTAGTTCTATGTCCAATACTGCGGTAATATTTTACTACATTAACTTGTTACTTTTCAGAAGAATTCTGTGACATTGGCCTCATTATTACACCTGTTGTAAAGCTAAAGAAATTCCGGCTTAATTGAATGATGGCCCAGGCTCACTCAGCTGGTGGGGGCGTTGGGCTTTGTCTCCACCATCTGAATGTTGACCCATGTCCTTCAGCAACAGTGTCACACTGTGAAGGGGCCTTTGGGGGTCGTGTTCGTGCTGTGTGACACAGCTTTATTCCGGGGAGCCGGTTGACAGGGAGGGCACCCCTGAGCAGGTGATCCCCCTGGCTTGCCAGTGATCTGTAATATGGCCTGCTATTTGAAAATGAGTTAAACAGCATGATTTTTCCACTCTTAGGAAATAGACCCAAGAAAAACTAAGGAGAATAATGCAGATGCACAATTTACTCTCCCTTCCTTCAAAAGAGCCTTATCGGAACAACAGGCTTGGAAGAGAGTAGTTTAAAGACATGTTGGAACCTACAGGGCTTGAAGAGTTCAAGTACTAACCTTCAAGTTGGTCCTCACTTGTCTAGTGTGTGTCTTCTCTCTCTCTCTACCTACCTATCTATATATGTATGTATATATATGTACACACACATACACACACAACATATGTAGAGAGAAACATTTATATAAAGCATATATAAGTATATAATAGTATTTACGTATAATGTTTTATATATAAACATATATCTTTCCAGCCAGTAAGTCAGGCAATATAGGAAAGTCACTGTTGCGTTAATTACCCAACCAAACCTTTATAACTGATTTTGCTGTTTCACTAAAATCAGCTTTAAAGAATTGAAAGCTAGTTCTAACTTGCTACTTTACTGGCCATCATTGTTTGTAGTTACATGTACAGTTATATTGTAACTGTCATTTGTGGTCTAATCTTTCCTTTAAGGGAAACTTAGGAAACCTGGTGAGCTTTAACATTTAGAGGAAGTTTAAACATACTGGAGCATAATATTCACAGTCGGTTAGCCTGAACCTCTGGTTTCTTGTCAGACCACATCTCTCCAGCTCTTCTGTGACTGGAATCATCTAACTTTGGCCCACATGAAGGGAAGGTTTCACAAGATGCACAAAGTGTTGATTTGTGTTTTCTTTGCCAGGTTCCGGAGTCCATGCAGCAGACTCTGAGACCTCTGCCTCTCATCCCTTAACCGTTTTTATCGCCATAATTGCTCTTGGTGAATTCCAACCTAGTTGTTACATCCTCTTAATATATTGAGTAATTTATATTCTTTAACTGCGAGAGTGAAAATAGTTTTGCCTTGTTTTGTTGGTAGGGAGAGGGTTAGTTTTAGTGTAGCTGTGTGACTGGTTGCCTTTCATACACTCTCCTAGAGTGGAAGCATAGGGTCGGTTTCACAGTGATATTGTCCCACAATATAAAACCACTGTCCTCTCCCCTCTCAGGCAACTCCCACTCCGTCCACTTGCTAGAACACATTTCAAATACAGCTGAGGCTTTCACTTAAGAGTCTCTTGATTCACCGCATCCCTGAGGGACCAGCTTTTGCCAGTGTCAAATGCTGCGTTTAGTTCACATTTTGAAATGTTTTAAATTTTATATCCTAGCAAATATAGTTGGTACTCTTCAGATTATGTTGTCTTACATTAATGTATACTTTCCAAAAGAAGGTAGTTGAGAGGGTGGGGTTAGTAGTTATAGTCATTACAGCTTCTTAAAATGAAGGGGAAAAGTCTTTTGTGTGGAAGAGTTGAAAAGAAGAAACCATTACTGATTGACTTTAGCCATTTCCCAGAAATCTATCTCATGGAGTTGATAGTTAATGTTTTAGGCAAAGGAATGTAGGTTTTGATTAATTTTGTGACCTTCCTCTGCACTTCTCAGTTATGGACATGTAGCTGAGTGATGACATGATTTTTTGATTTGCTAAAAAGCTTGTATTTGTAATTTCTTTATATTACTGTTTGTAGTTCACTGCCTCTGGATGCTACCTTTTTCTTTTCTTAAATACATGTAGGATGAAGTGATTTACCTCTGACATGAAAGTTTTGAAATTTCTTCAACAGGATCCTTTATTAATATGTTGGCTGGCACGCACGGAGCCTCCGCTTTGTGCCAGGCGCGGCGCTGCGTGCTCTGCCTGCATTATCTCACTTGTCCTATGTACAGGTAGAGGCTTAGAGAGAAAAAGAAAACTGCCCAGAGGCAAACCGTGGTGGATGGTATACAGCTGGGACTTGGATGTCACACTGTACCACCCTCAAAGTGAAATGGAGCTAGGTAGATAGGAACCTAGTAAGATCAACTTTTCCAGAGGTCATGTCATGTTAAAGCAATCACAGATTCTGAAAGCAAATGCTAAATAAATATTAGGAAGTAGCGGCCTGTAAGTTGTAGATGTTTAAATATAGTCTCACATATCTGTCACTGCCAAAACTGCAGTTACGTGCAAACTTATCTAAAACTTAAAGATACAGATATTTAAAATGCTTGGCCAATATTTTGTTTCTGTCAAAGATTATGAGCTTGAACCATACATCCAACCAAAGACTTATCTGAGACAGTTTGTGTAGACTTTGTATGAAAACATCAACTTCTTTAAACCTATTATTGCAGTACAGAGGGAAGAATATCAAATATCTTAAGTTAAAGCAAGAGCTCATTCCATTCAGGCAAAAGTATTGTGCTATTAGAACATTATCAGTGTTTGAACCTAGACTGGGCTCCTTTATAGCAGTTGACAAGAATGTTTTCATTGATTCAGTAAAAGTTTGATCTTCACTGAGAGCAGCTGAGATTAGAACATGGATCAGAGTCTGAAGTTTTCCACGTGGCCTCAGGTTGAGACTTGCTCAGGGAACATAGCAATCAAACTTTGGTTCATGTTACAGTCATGATGTACAAAGTCAAAAGAAAAGTCCTAGGTGCTAGATGGTTGGCTTAAATCATCAAGATAGATTTAATGATTTTAGTGAGCCAAGGCTCTTTTTGGGGAGCCCGGAGAGAGAGTTCTTGCTATGGGGTAGATTGTGCTTTTCTAGTATCAAGTACTGTTTGGTCTGGCTTAACCCTAAGACAGATAATTTTGCCCTTCTTAGAAGTTAGTGTCTCCTGTGTAGCTGGGATTGGGGAAGATCATTCCTGTGAAATATGAGTTATGCTGGGTTGACCAGATGACCCAAGGATAGCCCAAGGCTGAGCAGTAGCCAGTGATTTCTCAATTTGGGAAGCCTCCTTCTTGAGCCTCAGTTTCTGGGTAAGTTGGAGTGTACGTATAGGGAAAGTCCCTGGTTTGGGTTTAGTCAAGTTTGCCAGAGAAGACGGGATCTAAGTGGGAATAAAATTTGCTGACCCTGTCTCAGAGGTTACATTTTCATTTATGTTTTACATGACTCATTTTAAATTACAGTGCTCTACAGATATAGAAAAGAAGCCTTCCTCTTCCCACCCTCCCCCAGACACCACATAATGGAAAAAGCAAGAATTTTCTGCATAAGCAAGGCTTTTTCTTTCTTTCTTTTTTTTTTTTTAAACAAAAAGCCAGTCTCTGGTGGGACTTTTTTCCTGCCAGAATTCCCACTAGTCGACTGTTGCAATTTTTACAAAAGGCCACGATGAAAGAGGAAGGCCCATTCTGAGGCCTTTGCCTCTGTGTTACGTGAAACATAACATGTCTGTCTTAAGTATCGGAAGAATTCTTTCTGAACCTCTCTGGTAGGCATGTAAAACCTACTACACTCTGTAACTGTTAAAGTAATAATTTTGATTAAGAAAAGATTTGTTCTGCCTAGACTAGACTCATAAAACTTGGAAAGGTTTTGATGATCTGTTTCCTGTTTGTTTGTTTGTTTGTTTGTTGTCTGTCCCCTATTATGAACTCTGACTGGGTGAGAGGATCTTCCTCAGGAAGTCGGCTCTGGGAAGAACCATGTATGGAAGACATAACCTAGAACATTTCCGAAGGGAATTAAAAGAGGGTGGAATTAAGAAGCTGAAAGTTCCAGTCCATTATAGCTGTAGCTGAAGAAACCATTTCACTCTGGGCAGTTCCATAATTTGTAGCAAATATATCTACAGAAGTTACTGATGTCAGTTCATAGTGGAAGAGAGAGGTAGGCTGGGACCCCACGAGGAATTTGTACTAATAGTTGTATCTCTTTTCCTCCCTAAAATGTTCGTCAGACAACAGGCTTGTAAACCAGTGGTGGTAAACATGCGTATCCCACTGTTGCAGTCTTCTTTTTACTTTAGAGGCAGTTTAGTTTGCTAATCAAAAAGAAGCGTAGTCAAGTCTAGCTCCCAGCCCAGGGCAGAAAGCAAGTGCTCGATTCACTTTGGTGTCTCGGGCAGAAACAAGTTAGCTCGGGGATCCAGATTCTCTGAGTAGCCTGCCCTTCAACAGTCACAGGGACCGGAGTGACAGGGAACGTATTTAATTGAAACTTCATGAAATGGTTCCTTGAGCTTCATGGACAACTGAGTAACTTCAGTTTCCTCTCTTTACTCTTGTTTATTTCCTGCTTTTCTAGAATCAAGCATTAGGTATTTTGGTCTCTTACAATGAGAAGATTAAACAGCTGTATTTTAAATTGGAGCATTAATTTAGAGTGCTCTGTGGCTACATTAATTGTATCTTTACTAAGATTACGTTCCTGTGGATTTGACAGATGCAATAAGCAACAGTGTGGTTTATCCAGGGCAAACCCAAATTCTGTTAACCACTGATCCTTATTGATCTTTTATTTATACATTAAAAACTTGTAAAATTGAATTTGACTTAATTTATTTTTTCTTCTAATGAGGTAGAAGATAAAGGAAATCAACCTGAAGCCCAGTTGTGGAGAGTGTGTTTGGGATTCTGTTCTTTCATTCAATGGGGCTTAACAGAAAGCATGTATTGAATGTTTCTTACCTAAATGGGTCATCATTAAAAAAAAAAATTGGATTTATTTCTTTTAATTAGAACATTAAGCTCATTCACTAGTTCTTGTGAAAACTTTTCTTCTAACCACATATTTTATATCTAATAATAAGTTAAATTTCTGTGGTGCAGTGAAGAGTTTTTGCTGGAACCATAATTGTAGCTCATGCTGAATATATTGATGTTGCTGTTCACTGAATAGTTGAAGGGTCAGATCCATTGTTAATTTTAAGATTCCACCCTTTGTTTTCTAACAATAGTTTTAAGACAATGTATATTTTAGAAAAATGCACTTGCTTGAACTTCTCCAATCTAATATGGCAATCAGTGAGACTAGAGGTAAGAAATAATAGCTTTAACTGAACATCACCTAAAATTCTGTAGTATTTTATTGCATAACATATCCCACGGGTTTTATAGACAATTTCTAAGAAATCTAGAGCTGTGTGTAGTTTTATCCACCTCTTACATCCCTGTGGCACAAGGGATTGTTTTTGTTATCGAGGGAACAAAACAGGGGTGAAGTGACTCACAGTTAATTGCCGGACTAAATCAGGCATCCAAGTCACTCTGCCTCGGGCTGATTCTCTGAGACTCAGCTGCTACCCTCCAAAGGAAGAACTATGTTTCAGATCCAGAGAGAACGCAGTGTGCAATATGCGATGGGTCTTGTTAACTGTCACCTGTTTTCTAATCAAAAGAACTTTCTGGTTGGAGGGAAATTTTGAACTACTTTAGTATGTTAGCAAGTCCTTGTTATAGTCATGATTACCTATTACGTTGTGAATGGATATATTTACCAGTGGTTGTACCTCTTGGGAAGTTTGGAATTCCAATAAATGTGCTTGCTTTCTTTCCTTCTTTATTTTAAGTGAGTTGAGTTTTGAATATGCTGACTTTGAGTCCAGCAAGAGCATGTGGAAGAGGTACCGGCGAATGGGTTTGTGATTGATGGTGTTGCAGCACCAAAGTGCAGCCATTGTGCGTCTGTTCAACGTCTTTTTTCATTGTTCTGGCTTCCCAGGGCATCTCAGGGCTTTGAACAATGCCCTTGGCCAACTGTTAGTCCTAATTACTGTGACGAATTTATTGTGCGACCCAAAGACGGTAACATACTTCACTTTGGTTTTCCTGTCAGTAAAACTGAATAAATGACACTCTACCAAGATGAGGATTTCAGGCACCATGATCACAACTAAGTACCTAAAAAACTAGTTGGAGTATTAAAAACCAGGTACTTGGAGAAAAACTATTTATTGATGCCATTCAATGATTTTAAAACCATCTGGCACAAGCACACACACACACACACACACACACACAAACAAATTGTTTCTTAGACTTAAGTGATATGTTTAGACCTCAAGGAAAGTAAAGGAATTGGAATTGTTTAGCCACAGGAAATAAAGATGATGGGGTGATTTTAAACATTTAAAAATTACACAAAGCAGTGTTTTTCAGAGAGTAATAATAAACTCTGTTCCAGCTTCTCTGAGGCGGCCCATAGAAGAACTGAGGCTAAAGGCAGGAGGACTGCGTACCTTAGACAGCAGTGGGGGTGGCTGCGACCTGTGCTTTCTAAGACACTGTTCTCTTCAGTTTTTCTGAAAGGGGCAGTGAGCTTGCCAAACAGCTTCTACTTGTTGCCTCAAAAATACCTCTGGAACAGTCACTGTTTCTTGAGATGGTATTTTCATTTGCATTTGTAAGTCTTGTCCCCTGGAACGTGTTGTCTAAGTCACCTGCTGTATCCTTTCTACACTGTATGTCTTCATCACCTGTACTTTTTAGTGGAGAGCCATTCCTGAGCCTTTAATATGCCATATGGATATATTCTATATTTAATCTATGCCTTACTTGGAGTAATAAAACTGTCAAAACCATGCTGGGCCAAAAAAGAAGGCTCATTTTGCTTTTGTTTATTTAGTGTGCTTCTTTTTAAGGAGATATTCAGGTCTTCTTTGTCTCTTTCAAGGCCAAAATTACAGTAACTTAATAAATTAGAGTTATTTTGCTTTTATGATAGGAGGGAGAAAAAACTACTCCTAAACTGGATCTCTTCCCTAAATAGTCTTAGCAATAAAGATTGCCACCTACTGGTTAAAAGGAAGAACTAAAACTAACAGTCATTTGCCAATCTGATCAAAACAGAATTATTTTGATAGTACTCTTGGTTGAGGTATTTGGAAACGTATGCTTCAGTGAGGAATCTTTGTTCTGCGCTTTGAATTTCTCACCCAGTCTCGTTAAATCATAGCACATATTTAGGGAGAGAAACTGTGCAGCTCTCATAGTCCCTTTTTAAAAGCATATTTTAAAATAATTTTATTTTAATGGAATATTAGGTGGACAAAAAGCATTTTTAAGTGGACAGATGTTGGAGGCCTGGTTTTGAAAACACTTTTTAAACTCTGTTATTAGTTTGGGTTTGCCTTCAGACCAAGCTTTGAAATCCAGAATTTCCTGTCCCACTGAAGTGGATGGGCTTGCTGACATTAGCCTCTCATGCCCCTCGATGCCAGGATTTGTTTCTCCAGATCATGAGCGCTATACCGAGAATGCTGCCCTGAGCAACCGAGTCTCCCCACTCACGGGGACAGGGACATCCATCCATAAGGAGCATTTGATAACTTAAAAAGAAAAAAAGGTTCTTTGTTTTTCACTGAAAACTCTGAAGTGGTTACAAACTGGGAAAAACAATTTTAAGTAATTCTTTGTCCAATATTTGGATAGATACATCAATTCAGTGATTGAGAATACTTGTATTTAAATATGCAACACCAGTGTAGCAGTGTTTTATTGCAATATTGTATCATCCTAAATCCACCTCTCCTCTGAGTTCCATATATCTAAACACCCTTCAAATCTTGAAAATTAGAACTTACATAGATAGTGTTTTATCTGTGATTGTGTGTGTGTTGGTATGTATCCTAACCATCTTAGGAATAAAGCCACCGCTCTTCCTGTATTTGGAATTTTAAGCTTTTTTATGTTAGGTACTTTCCAAATAACCATTTGATACCCTATGTTGGCATTACATATTTGCTTAATTAACTTGGCAGAGTTTACCCTCCTCCCCCCCCATTTGGGAACTAAGTCCTCTAATAGCTAAAGAAAGAGGTAGTACAAGGGAAACTGGGAGAACCATATGTTATTTGCTTTAATTTTTACATAGTACACCTATATATGTGTGAAAATATGTATAAACTGTTATAAAGCAACATATTGATGAATTTTAATGAGTAGGCACAATAAAAGCAAAAGCCAGACAGAAGCGTTGTTGGAGTTGAGGTCATAATAAATCAAGGAATATTTTCTGAGGGAGGTGAAACATTTGTATTCCAGCAGATTCCTACGGGTGTCAGCAGTAGACTTATATCAGTGTTGCTGTATAATTTGAAATGCTGAGATAGAGAAGAGGTAACTTTGTGAACATTGTCAAGGAATTTAAGACATGAGCATTTTATGTAGGAAAGTTGAAGTGCATTGTTATAATCAGTCTGTGTAATTTCCTTCTGTAAAAACTTGCGCATTTACCAGTAATGATACCTTCTTTCTCTTCTATTTTTGTCCCTTCCTTTGGGAAAAGGAATATATGCTTACTCATTATTTAAAATTCAGAGTCATTTTCCTGTTCCGGTTGGTTATGTTCCTGCCATTAAAAGAAGAATAGAATTAGGTACATGTGAAACTTTTATCCCTCTTAAATTTCTGCTTTTTCCAGAGATCCAATTTTTATCCCTTTTCTAATTCTACTCTTTCAACCATCAAATCTGAATAGTGGTACCTCTCCTTGGTCTTTTTGTAGCGTATTTCTATAAAAACAGATGTAGAGGGGTTTTTTTAATGCTGCCCAGACAAATTATCTGTCCTGGCACTAGGTGGGCCTGTCACAAGATCTAGTACTTAAACACATGTGACTAAACCATTTAAATTCAAATTCATTTTTAAAGAACAGTGTTTTGGGCATTGTTGTAACTGAACAACTTCTTTCTCCTAGTGACATAGGTTAAGTTCTAAGAATTCTGATACCCCAGGAACTCCTGTTACCGTAAAAATTATTTAACCCCCCATAAAGCTGCATTTTAATAGGTGTTTATAGGCCCCACTTACCAAGCATTTCAAGTGCTCTTTGAATGAAACTGCTGGGGAAAAAAAGGGTTAACACATTTTCTTTCTCAATCAGGCCACCATTTATACATTGCACACAGAAGGCAGTTGTTAGCCTATCTGGTGATTAAGGAATAAATGGATGAATACCTGTCTCCTAGTGACCTTCAGTTGTTCCCCTGAAGAACTGGAGGTGAATCCCTAGGCACCCCATTTCACAGTCATTTATTATGTGCTAACTCTGTGTCATGTACTCTGCTGGGTGCTGGGGTCACCATAATAAATAAGGAGGCATCTTCACCACCTTCACTGAAGCTTAGAACCTGGTGGAGGGAAGCTGAGAGCACGCACGCCACCCTGTCTGTGTGAGCAGTGGACCTCGGAAATGGGAGGAGGCACCAGCCTTCATACTCTCTTGCATCACCGCCCTTGCTTCTCTCTGAGGTCCAGGTGGCTAGGGCTACAGTGCCCCTCCTGCAGTACCTCCCACAGGGTCTGGGTTCTCAGTGACAAGCCCCCCATTCAAGGCAAGATAAGGCAAGGCAGTGGGAACCCATGTGATGCTCTCTGCCATTGCCAGACCTTCTTTGTGCCCTGTGCCCCACCCCTTGTAATTCCCCCTGCTCTGTCACCACCCTGGCCTCTGATGTCATTTGCAAAGGGTGGAGGATTGAATTATTCCCATTGGTCTTGACATAGTTAGATATAGAGATTATCATGAGTGAGTTAGGTTCCCATATTTACTTACTAAAATTTGTATCACCCATAATGTTACTCAAATATGCCCGTTTACAGCCATCACCAGTGAAGTTACTCTAAATAACTCCAGTGAAATAGACTTTGGTGGTCTGATGTGGGGACCACCAAACATTATAACATTTCTGGGGGGAAATGTGTTCCTAGTTTTGCACAACCAACTTACAAATGAGCTTTGGAAACACAATCCATATGTAAGTCGGAGACTTCCTTATTGCCCTTCAGCCTTCTGTGAGACTCCGGCTTCGCATGGCCCGAGCCTTCTGTTCCGAAAGCGATGCTGTGGGAAGACTTTGAATTGACTCTCTTGGAGTTCATAAGATGTATTGGGTGATTCCAAAACCTCCTTACCAGTGCCACTGAGCAAAGGGACACCTAATTCATGTCCTAAAATGTCCTTTTAAGTGATAAGTGTGAGTGTTTGCCTTTTATGCAATATTAAAATTAGCCTGGTGCTCCCGAGACTCCACAAGGGAGAAGAGAAATGATTAACTTTCTGACACAGTAACCAACTTTTAAGTACTCAAGATTAACCTTTTACACCTGTCAGCATACAGTGGGTTACTGCTGTTGCTTTCAGATAAGGTTCCCAATTAAACTGTTCCAGGATTTTTTAAATTTTTGGCCACGTTGATTCTTTAAGATAGGTGATGCAGTGGTTCTGTTGGCTAACGTGGCCTTTGTCATTACGGAAGTTCAAATCCCTGAATTCTAGATTTGATTTTAAAATATTCTAGAATTCTAGATTTACTAATGAGTGCTGGAAATGTCCTCTTGCTCAAACCTTTGCAACACATCTCTGGTAGTCTTATCCTGCATGAGATGACTCAGGTTCTTGGTTCAGAAGATGAAAGGTGAAAACAGTGTTTTCTCAGTTGGTTTTTCAGTGTGTCATTTTATGTTAAAGAGAAAAAAGAAAGTTTTTAAAATGAGTATGTCTTTATGAGCCCTAATGATCCTCAAGGTTTTTACTTGTTTGCTAGAACAAAGGGGGCTGATATTCGTGAGCAGTTGACCAACATTCACAGGAATTGAATGGAAGGGTGCTAAAGTCAGTCTCCAGGTTGGGTTTGGGGTGTGTGGAAAGTTTGGTTCCTGCAGACGGGGGTTCATCAGCCACTGATTTCTGATGACCGACCCAGCTTCCAACAGTAGGGAGCTTTACCCATGGGCTAGAATTACGAATCCTATTCTTTATTTCAAATATTCCAGCCTTTTCAATACTCCAGTTTTCAGACTTTGCAATTTTTTAAACAGTTGTTGTATATGCACAGAGGAAAAGCCCGCAGTTGGCAGCACTGTGAGAGGGAAAAGGAGCAAACTGCGTATCATCCAGGGAGGGTCTCAGCTCTCAGAGCTGTGCTGGGTCCCGCCCGGGTGGGGGTTGGTGGAGCCTTGGCCCTGTGCACAGTGAAGGGCTGGTCTTGGAGATGTTCTGGTTGGATCATGAGTTTGGGCTTGGAAAGCACTGCCTCCGGTTCACCAGCAGGAATGAGGCAGAATTCACTATTCGGTGTTTTAAGACTTTAATGTTTGCCAAATGTTTGAGCAACTCCTCACAGCTCCCCATTGAAGTGAGAGCTGTGACTTGTTTCACAGTGAGTCCAGCGGAGATAACAAAGGTCAGCCCCTTGCATCTTTTCATCTGCTGTTCAAAGACTGAGACCACCCCAGACCCCTGCTGGCACCCTGTCCCAAACCCAAGACCAGCAGAATTACAGGCCCAATTTCAGGCGGACGTGAGGAGTTTGTGTCTGATGACGGGCAAGTACATACATGTGTCTTTCATTATTTGGTTGCCTTAGGAGATGCTGTTTAAGTTGGCAGATAGAGTTATTGAAAGTAAAGCTTGTCACTGGTGAGATTACTGATTTCACACACACACACAAAAAGAAAGAATCAAATGCCAAGGGAGAGAGGGAAGGGAGTGTGTAGCATCTAAGTGTAGTGAATCAAGCCCTCAAGTTAACAAGAAAAAGTAGGAAAAATGTGTTTTTAATTTGTTGTACTAGTTTGGGATGATACTGTAGGGTGTGTGTGTGTGTGTGTGTGTGTGTGTGTGTATGTGTGTTGAATCCTAGAAGTTATTTACAAGTTTTCATTTTAGTCCCCAATTTCATATTCTGATAGTAAATCAGCATTTCTCTAGGGACTTGCTGGTGATCAGAGCAAAGGTTCACAATTCCTAGGCCAGAGGCCCCCGACCTTTGCTGTGGAGAGGAGCTACCTGTTATTTCCTGAAGCCCATCCTATCCTGACTCTGGAAGCAACTTCCCTGCGTGACAGCCCGCTGCCATCCAGTGGCGGCTGCCTGTACCACTTAGTGGCTGCAAAATCTACCTTGTTCTGCCTTCTCTCCCTGAACTTCCTCCTACTTTGGTTGTTGTTGTTTTGTTTGTTTTTGTTTTTCACATAATACCTGACACAGTATTTGATGGGAAAAATGACTATTTGTATGACTTCAGTAATGCAAGATGAATGTGAATTTATTTTTACCCGTCTTTTCTTGCTAGCAGTACTATCTGCATTTCCATTTTTCTCCCCAAATTAGTAATAATATGCAGACTTTTTCCTTGAATGTTTTTGTTTCTAGTAAAGCATTAATGGTTGGTGGTATTTGTGATTGCTACAGTTTCGATTTAAAGTGGGTCTTCACTTATATCTTTGTGCTTATACATTGAGCTGCAGTTTCCCAGTTTCCAAGTCTGTTTCATGACACTTATCCTGCATTGCAGACAAGGATTTATGTGTCCCATAGGATTTGAACTGGACTTGGAGAAAGAGCCAACTAGCAAATGGAATAACTCTTTTTTGTGAAAGGTTCCAGCTCTTTTAAACTAGACTTAGAGAAATAGAAAACAAATATTCTTGGGAAGAAACTGGGTTTGTTAGTACTTGGCTAGAAATTTTAGGAAAGGAAAGAACATTTCCTCTGGCCTCAGGAGCACATTCAATGTGAATTATCACTGTTTTCAGAAGAGCTAAACTTAAATTTATTTTGGGGGTCATTTATTTGACTTGAAAATAAATGGATCTAGTCCTTATAAAAGAAAACGTTCAGAATCCTATTTTAAATAAAATGATAGTCCAGTAAGTTAGTCAAGATGTTCCCAGCATCTAGCTATTAACTAAAAACAGCTGGGACTTACAGAGGTGTTTGCAAATACCTACCATGAGCGGGGGGGATTGGTGAAATGTGGTACAAGTTACTTCCAGCTGCACACATTTGCCTTTAGAGTTCTTCATGGCAAATGCAATGCATGCTTCCTATGTATTTTGGTCTAGTCATATTCTCTCAGCACTTGACTAAGCAGGTGGAATGTTTATTTAGTCAGAATGACCACAAACAATGAACTATAAGCCCGTCTGTTTCAGTTCCAAGAAAGAGCTATTAAATGTCTTTCCTTTTAGTTTCCCATGAATCCCATTTTTTGTTTTTGTATTTTTATAACCTTTCCAGAATCTTGAGTGGTTTTTAAATGTTTGCCATTTGGTCATAAATGTGGCACGTAAATGTCATATGTAAGTCAGCTGACCAAACTTTTTTGTTTGAGCAAACTTTTGATGCTCTTTCTGTGAACTTCCTATTCTTCTCTACTGTCAGCACATATAAAGCTACACCAGGAGAGAGCTGATCTCAGCAAAAAAATAATTGTGTATTATAAATCTGAACATAAATTGTTTGGTTGTTTTCTTTTGTATAGTCAATTCCCTTCTCTTATTCTCTCCCCACTTCAATTACCACGGAAAATTGAACGTTTGCTGAAAAGATTTTGAGTGGAATTTAAGATTTGAAAAAGACCAGAGATTATTTGGTCCAGTTTGAAAAAAAAATCCAAAAAGAGTGAATGATGTAATATTGGGACACTGGAATCTCTATAAAGCAGAAGTCATCTTATGGCGTTTTCATCTGAAATCTCTGTCCAAAAGGACATCTTTCAAAGACTTTGTTTTAGTGAAGTCTTCAGTTAAAAAGATGACCCTGTGTCAGGAATTCTAAGGATAGCATTATGTGTGTTTCTGGAACATTGGTTGAATATGTAGGTCATTTTTACGGTGGAGCTAGCCCGAATGGACTGATAAGTGTTGAGTTAGTCACCATTTGTAACTTACTTTTTACAACTTTAATGTGATTTAAGTAAAGATACCCTTGGAAGTGCTTAGCTATGGTTCATACCCATAATCATGTTTCTTTTAGATCTTAAAACTTTATATAATACAGGATAGTAGATTGCATGTGTGTGTATATGTGTGTGTGTGTGTGTGTGTGTGTGTGTGTGTGTGTGTGTATTGTTTTTATATTTTTAAAGGAAGCAGTATCATAAGTTAGGGTTTCCTGAGGTTCTGGATCTTATTCCTAAATTTTCCACTGGGTGACCTCCAAATCATTCTCTTGGGTTTCTCCCCAGATGACAGGAGTCAGGCCATGTAGTGTAGTGTGAATGGAGGCGACCGTCCCAGGCTGCACTTGCTGGGGAGAGAACTCCTCCAAGGGACATGAATCTGGAATGGCCTGGAACGGTAGTCACTGGGCTGCTCCAGGAGCTTTTCAGAGCTTAACTTCTGAGATTTCTAAGTGGATGATGAAATTTAACAGCCTCTAATTTTCTAAAACTCCCCAAAGGAGAATTGTTTCAGCCCCTGATTTGCAAAGTACTCACTTTTTAGTCCTCTTGAAATTTTTGTCAGATAAAGGTTTTCCCATACTACTGGTGTGGAAGGAATAGCCCACTCTCCCTGATAAAGGGAGCTTAGTGTTGTACAGGAACAAGTGGTGAATTCAGGGCTCTTCCGCGGTCTTTGGAGGTATTCATCCTCGACCAGGCTGTAGGCGAATAGCATCTTTATCTGGGTCAGCCTCTGATTCAGCCTCATCATCTCCTTCAGCAGTGGGTTAAACAAATGTTACTTGTCAGCTACTTCTTTATGACCCTCACGGACCAAGCATTAATTTGAAGTCATGCTCTGTGAAATAGTCTTTGGGGGAAATGAGTTAGTGATTTTATAAAGATAATGGGGGTTGGGGAAAACACTTAAGCTTGCTTATAAACAGCTGTCTCTTCCTTTTGATTCTCGGCCTCACTCCTTTCCTGGTACTGTATTCTTTTAGGACCCCGCCCTGACTTGTTCCCTCTGCTCCTGTATCTCAGGAGGGAATCAGAGGGCAAAAGCAAAGCACACTGTCAGTGTGAAGCAGCCACTTCCTCTCCACTACTGGTAACTGTTGTCATCAATTGCTCCTGTAATGGAGAGATTATAATGTGCACATTCATGAATGTTTTTATGTTGCTTGGAACATTATTTATGCTTTGCAGAATTCCCAAGAAGTAATGATTAAAGTTTAGGACTTCGGTCGGCAAGACATTTCACATTAAAATGCTGATAACATCTTCAAAACCCACAAAGATGTGGGCTTTGCAGGCTTGGTAAATGAGTGCCTTTGTGGTATGGTTTTACTCTTTTTTCTGAAGCACCCAGTTGCAAGTTTGGGACACTAAATTCATAGGAGTGTATTCACAGAAATCTTTAAAACGTAGTGCCTGTTTACTTAAAATAGCACATCCTTCAAAGCAACTTCAATTACCCCAACTAGATGTTTTTGTGTTCTTAATGAAAGCAGCCTGAACTGATTTATTAACTGATTGTCCTTCTCATCCTACCCCCACCCCACCACTTTTTTTCTTTAACTAGTTTTTCTTCTCTCTGTTTTTAGGATTTAAAAAAAAAGATATAAAAGGCATTTTGTAATATTTTAAGTGCTACAGAAATTACGGTATTACTGTTACACTTCTTAATTTTACTGCTGTGGTCTGAAGCTGATTATTGTGGAAGCTCTAACCGTGAGCATGACTGGGTGTCCTACTCGGTCATGTGGTCTCAGCTTTGCAACATCCATCATTGACTGGCGTGCTTTAATGTTCATAATTAAACATGTTTTAATGATTCATTCATAGCAAAGCAGTGAAGAGTCATATATGTGCATGTGTTATTTTCAGAGAAGATTGTGCTTAGAATTCTATAAGTAGCAACATTTGGCTGGAGACCCTGTTAAAATCTGCCACATTCGCCTGCTATGATAACTCCAGAAGCTTCATTGGTCATTTCCATTTTTCAGTTTTCTCCTATTCTCCTATTTTTCAGTTTTCTCCTATTTTTCAGTTTTACCAGGCTTTTCCCTACTTGAAGGTTCAGTGTATTCACCCAGACTGTTGGAGCGTGACGACCCGCCAAGTGGGGGCCGCGACGCATTCGTACCCATCCTGGGTACAGAGTGTCCTCCTCAGGGCCTGGCCACACCAGGGGATGGCAGGCATGCTTTGTGGTGTCTCCTTGGCCACCACTGTGATGTAGCACCAGGGATGCAGGATGCTGTGCTGCCCACAGTCTGAGGTGGGAGCACCTGAAAAGGTGAGAGCTGTGTGCCCGAGCCAGGCCCAGCTTACCTCGCATCCTATTATCTTCCCACTTCAGCAAGTAAAGGGATCCATAACTCAATGAAACATGGGCAGATGGCCAGTAGAAGCTGCTTTTTGTTAGGAGGAGCTACGAAGTTTCCTCTACCCACAAATTTCACCCCCTCCTGTTTACCACAGAGCCTGCTGAAATGTAAACATAACCGTGGGGAAACAACCTTGTTAACAGAGGGTGGGCCTTTAGTAATTTAACCTTGATCTGTTTATGCTTTTGGCTTGCTGTCTGTAGAAAGACTCCCCGAAAGGAGTAATATAGTTGACAGTCAGTTCGGGCTGGGAAAATGGGCATACCACACTATGGAGTTAATACGCTCCGCACGTACTTTTTCTTGTGTCCTGCAAAATGGTCTTCTCCTTCCTTTGTTCAGGCAACTTTTTCAGAACAGACTGATTAACATTTTCAAGCACTTGTTGTATATGTTACCTGGCATATGTTATCTGGGTTGTTGTGTTTGGTTGGTTGGATGGGTTTTGTTTTTCCTAACACCACACCATCTTTTTCTTGTTCATCAATCACCTCAGAATTATTCACATGCTATATCCTCAATTGCTGGCTAAGGAAAGGGTTGTTACTTATGGGCATTAAAACCTTGGTAATATATTAGTTCATGGTGTATGTTCAATATAGTTAGCAGAAATACATAACACAACTGTTAATTCTTTTTCAGCAACAAGTTCAATTCATAAAATTTTTTCCTAGAGCATTTGAAAGAATCTTAGAAATGATAACCCAATCCATATAACTTACATCTAAGAAAACCAAGGTTTGGAAAGATTCTACTTAGAGGAGTCCTGCCAGTGTTCATCGGAAAGAAAACTTCCATGTGTCATAGTGCAGGGTACAGTGATTAATGTCCTTGCTCCAGGTCCCTGATCTGGAGACTTCCACCAAGTGCAGAAGAAGCAGATATGTCATTTGAACCCAGGCCAGACAAATTCTGAAGTGATTGTTCTGTCATTTACATTAAGTAAACTACCTAAGGTCTCTTAGTTTGGAATCTCACATGCGTCATAGTCCAGCACTAAGTTTCATCTTCAAATTGTCCTCTTTGACTGAGCGTTCTTGAACGTGTTGGGAGGAACGGGCCTCTTTATAAATGAGTATCAACAGATACTCACTGATCCCACCCTCTGTGTCTTGGTACCATGGGTTTGGGACAGATTCCACGAGTGACCTCCCAACACTTACATCCTTGAGCCTCTTTCTTGCAATGTTCATTTACATCTGAAATTAATCTTTTCCAGCTGTTTAATGCAGGCAGAATGGACACAGTTTTACAGACTGCACACTTCCTTCCGAGAGTCAGTTTCCCGGGTATGGTAATAAAGCAGCACGTGATACCAAGGTATGACCTGCATTACCGAGCCCGCAAACCATTGAAATTGACACATCGGAAGTCTTGTTGACTCGATAAACTCTCTATGTCAACTGTCTCATAAGGTAGGCTCTTCCCAACCCCTCCTCAGAAGTTCAGGGCCAGTGACCCCCGCCGCCTTCCGACTCCTAGCCCTTCCCCCAGAATGAGCCCAGAGGTCTGAGGAGCTCGCTCACGGCCACTGTCTGTTCTTTTCTTACTGCCTTTCCTGAATAAAAAATGTTTGATTCAGGACCTTTTAGCGATTTATAATGTTATCGTATAATCTGAATTGGGAACTACTTGACACTTCTGGTTTCTGACACCCATATAACACTCTAACATTTGGAGAAAACAATAGCTGCTTGACTTCTTAAGAGTTTTTCTCCTCGGCCCAACGTGGAAGCAGATATTTGAGCTGTGAAACTGATGTTTTCTGGCTCGGAAGTCTCAGTTAGGAGTTGTGCTTAAGCTTCATACTCCATGCCCTCAGAAGGAGGAAAGGTCTGGGACAGAGAAAGCGGCACGGGCGCCTGCTGCACGGCAGACAGCGTTGGGCAGCACTAGCTGTCCCTCGGGGTGCTCCACCCTCATCCACAGCCCCGCCTCGTGCTGCCTTCTTAGCAGGAGTTAGAAGCCCAGGATGCACTTAATATTGTTACTAACACAGTTGAGAAATAGTTTCCAAGTTTTTATAAGAGTGGATTTATTAAGTTGCTTCTTCTGGAAGGATGGATTTGTTAGAGACTTTGCATTTGAAGATATCGAGGTATGAAAATATAGGCCCTTGAACCATCTCGCCGGAAAGAAAGACAGCTCTCTTAGGCACTTGCCTCTGTCTCCAATACTAGGTACATGTTTCTACCTCCACCCCTTTTATTTTAACTTCTGTTCACTTGTTTTGTAGCCAGTATCAGACATGTTAATGCTCACTAATTTTGTAAATGAAATTATTGCAGCCCATGCTGTCACGATGTGAACCTCATCAGCAGACTTTAGATTTTCTGACATAATAGCTAGACAGCAAAAGCCTTTCCCTGGTAATGGGACCTTATGTCAGCTTCAGTCAACAGATTGTCTCTAGCAGGAGACACATTTCATACTCATTTTAAGGGTAGCCAGTAGCAGACAGAGAGCCATCAGATGAAACAGCTTTACTAATCACAGTGTTTCTGAAGCATCAACTTATAGGTCGGCTTAATGTCCTCACCCCACGCTGGGCATTGTGACAGACACCAGGATACCTGCTTCCTGGAATTCTTAGCGTATGACGAGCACTGCTGGTGCCCCAGCTCCCTCCCCATCCACCAGGACTAAACGCCTCTGCAGTGGCGTACAGCTGACTTTACTCATTGCACTCTGAGTAAAGAACACAGGACTCTCATTTGACCCTCTCAAGATAGAAGGAATATGGTTCTTCTTTGTATACCTTTTTGGTTTTGCTTTCAAAGCTAACTCATTCTGCAGAGAACCGTACTTACACTGAGAAAAACAGAAGACTGGGTGTGTCTGCTGGAACCGTGCTGCCCAGGGCAGGACCCACTAGCTGATGTGCCACCGTCACATTGAGCCATTGGAATGTGGCCGGTTCATACTGAGATGAGCTATGAGTATAGAAGAACAAAGGAAGAATGTAAGATATCTCATGAATAACTTTTATATTCATTATACAGGTGGGAGCAAAAGTAGGTTTACAGCTGTGACTATGCAAAACTGAGCTTATTCTGTATTATTTATTGTATTACAACTGTAAACCTACTTTTGCCCACCCCTGTATGCTGAAATGATAATATTTTGGATATGTAGGGTTGAATACAAGATTTAACCTGTTTATTTTTACTGGTACTGTGGCTATTAGAAAATGTTAAAATTACATATATGGCTTATTATTGGAACCCGTCATTACAGAGTACTGAAAGCCATTCTTTCTCTGAATTTCTGGTATAAATTCTACTTAGTGCTAATTCGTATGTTTTGTTGGATTTCATTCTTTTTTTAATCTAATTCATTTCCTAACTTTTTAAATTTATTGGGGTGACATTGGTTAATAAAATTATGTAGCTTTCAAGTGTACAATTCTATGCTACATCATTTGGATTTCTTTTCATGTATACCTGTGTCCTTTCTTCCGAAGTGATGAATTGGTCGAAGGTGGGACCATGGAGATAGTTGGCCTCATACTGTGATTTTCAGGGTGGGAAGTTCTGCTCTCATTTAGTGGGTGTAGATCAGATATGCTCAACATCCTGTAGAATGCCATAGAATTCTAAAAATACAATATATAAGGAAATGGGCCAATCAAGGAGTGGCTACTCTTGAGCTCTCTGCTTTCCAGGTCTGTTCTTTAAATAGAGAACTCTAACCTTTTTCTAACTCTGTTGTCTGGCTCTTGGCAACCCCCATTTCCAGAGGAATTCACTGGGCTGTACCAAGAAATGGTGCAGTCTCTGCAGTGTGGTGGGATGATGACACTCAATTACTACATACGGATTCCTTGGAAGGAAGATGCCTCTGTGTCCTCTAAACCAGATAACCTCTGTCACTTAAATCTTGGCTCTAACTGGTCCAGCTGTGTGAGCCTAGAAAAGTCACTTAACCTTTCTGAGCCTCAGTGTTCTTCTCTGTAAAGTGGGGATGACAATAGAACCTTCCTCCTAATGAGATCATTTCAGACAGACATGGGTTGTGGTATCTCTCCACCACACACCAGTCAAGTGACCTTGATAGTCACCTAATCTCTCGATCTCCCCAGTACACCCAGTGGGACTGATGCCCTTCACAGGGCTATTGTTACCATGACTCAAGGAAATGCCCGAAGTGACTACAGCAGTATCTGGGCCAGTGACCTTTTTCCTCCCTCCCTCAGCCTGATTTGCATGGTGCTCTCAGTTCCATGATCTCCACCCCCTCCACCCAAATCATGGTAAGTAGAGGCCGAGTTCAAGTTACAGCCTCTGATTTGTAGTAGTTTTGACTTTAGTATACGTTTAAGAACATGTAGTGAATTAGTTGTCTTCTATTAGATTCACATACAGAAATTGAAGAAATGTTTTAGTCCTTTCCAATTTGTTCATTCTGACAGACTGAAAATTTGTACCTCCCTTAAATATTACTTCAAAAAAGCTTTCCCTCCTTCCATTAGAAATTATAGGTTAAAGTAGCCCATTGAAATATAATAAAATTTTGCCATTTTTAATCTATTTAATGCAATTCATTTAATTTAGCCCCCCTACCCCTAATATTTGAAGTAATTTTTTGCTTGGTACCAACTCTAGTCATCTCCCAGGTGCCTTCCTGTGATTTTTGCCATATTTGCAACAACTTAGTGCCTAAAGAGAAAAGAAGGTTAATTTTTTAGAGTGATACATTGATAATCAGTTGCTCTTGCAAGCCCCCAAACAGAGACCTAGCCTGCAACCCAGGCATGTGCCCTGACTGGGAATTGAACCGGCGACCTTTTCAGTTTGCAGGCTGCCCATAATCCACTGAATTATAGCAGCCAGGTCTCTTTTAGATCTTTTTAGCTAACCCTTGCCACTTCACTGGTATGGACATGAAGGCTCAGAGATATTAAATGTTTTCCCCAAAATTCCCCAACCTGTCATTGACAGGTCTAGAACTCATGCCCTCATTTGTTGTCTAATTTCTTTTTCTATTACTGCACAGTGGCTTTTCAACTATTTTTCACACACTGTAGTAACAGTTGTGCACAGGTAAGGAGTATTTTTTATATAGATGTCACAGAAAGGATGTAGTATGCTTTGAACCCCATTCTACTTTCTTCAATAGGCTAACATTAAATGGGTCCCCCCAGTTTAGATCTCTCGGACTAAAATGGATCTGCGACTTCAAAAGGATAATGCAAAAAATGACCAACAGGGGGAAACCTAATACTGCCTTTTGGATTAATTTGCTTAACTTCTAGCTGCTTTTTAAAAATTACCCAAGCTCCTATTGAAGCCAGCAAAAAGCATCTGTTGTTTTATTTATAGCCACAATTTCTAAGAAGCATATTCTATAGCAGATGAAAAAGAAGTTGACAGCTCATAATTCATAACGTTACTGAAGCCTAATCTGATAGAACAAAATGTACAAAACTCCCTCCCTTGGTTCAGGCCCTATCACTTCCCTTTCAACTGAAGAGCAAGTGGCGCAATGGCGAGGCGAGGCGAGGTGGTTACCGTTGTTAAGACAGAGGCGAGTGTGAGATGAGCGTGCAGGATGGAACACCCTGCGGTGACCAGTGATTGCTTTCACCTCTGGGCCGCCCCCCAGCCCAGCCGGAGCCGCCGGGTCCTTTTTCATTAACAACATCACAGGTATTTGCATTATAGGAAACTGGCATTTTCCTTACCATTCCCACTTTTCACCGGGAAGTTGTAGTCGTGTGCCATCTACAAATTTTTACCAGTGTATTTTCTCGCCAGAAACTCAAGTGTTGATTAAAATGATTGATTGAGTAGTTTCGTATCTAATTCCAGCTCCGTTTTTGACTTCACTCCTTTTCTTTCACCAGTTAGCTCTTGTTTGACATAGCCACCTTTTCCCTGCTGGCTTTCAAGCAATTATAAAAACACACTCAGTTTTTGGCTATCACTCTCTATATTTTCAGCTTATTTCTGAGACTGTCTGGGAATATGGGCAGTCATCTTTCTGTAATCAATATATATTTCTTACTTTGCTTCTGTTCTATCTGTGGGGCCTGCTGTCTATCAGGCTTTGTTGAAGGGTAGTTTGGTCTGACACCAGTGAGTCTCTGTAGCATGTGCTTTATTTCCCAAAGCTTGTTTGAGCATTTAATGTGATTCCACTGCTGCCCAGGTTCGACCCATCCAAAATTGCTTTCCTTACAAAGAAAATCATAACCAGGATAAGTCCATGAATATCTTTAGCTGACAGGTGAATAGTTTCTTGTTCATTTCACTGACAATCACAGTATATTACAAGATATGAAAATTTATTAGCTAACCAGAATTAATCACATTTGTCTGAGGTGCTGAAAGAATATTGCCTATTAAAAAAAAACCTCTGATTCCTCACCCAATTGTTTAGAGTTATGTTTACTATTATCTCAAAAAATTGTACCCTTGATTATATATGGATAGCTTAATTTTTATCAGTGATTTTAAAAAACAATTTTAATTGAAAAATTCTGACTAAGGACTATATCTTATTTTCTTAGGTAACTTTTATGTATTAGCTGTTAGAGAATTTTCTATCAGTATGTTTTCTGGCTTCTTGTCTTTTTTGTCTTCATTTTTTTTCTCCTCAGTCCCACGGAGAGTTAATTTTTTTCCTCTTCTCTCCCTCTCTAATCATGAACGCTTTAACTTCCTTCATGTACTTATTAAGCATACCGTAGTAAGATTTCATTTTGGACTCCTTTGAAATATAGGTTACAAAATATATGCATTTGTAAATCATTTGCTGGGCCCTTTCTCCACCCAATGATTAACCAGAACAGCCCATTTGTACCTTGCTGAAAGTGATAAGTTAGCCAGCTATATTTAGCTGAATAAAACCCATTACATCCTTGGGGAAGAATGTGCTTAGTTTAGCCTTATGAGAAAATATTTAATAAATGCTGCCCTGAAAATATTTAGCCTGGCTGAGGGGGCTGGCAAGGATTCAATCCTGATAGGGCAGAGGTGGTGGCGAGAATATGGCCTACCAGTCCAGGCCCAAGGGGAACACACACATCTCGTCACTAAAATTGTAATTGTGTGTATCTCCTATTGCCAAGTGCTCTTCTGTCCATGTCCTGCAAAGAATTTTCAACCTCTCTCCAGCTTTGTAACTACCAGAGTGTTGCCATGTGGTATGTCTGCTTAATGAGGCAACTGAGATTCAGAGTGGCCGTGGCTGGTTTTGAAGTTGATCAGTTCTTTCAAGAGCTACCTGACCACTTACTGCCAGCATGACTGTGGCCAACTTGCTTCACTTTCCTTAGTCTCAGTTTGCTCATCTGTAAAATGGGCACAATTGCAGTACCTCCAAGGTAGTAACGGTTAACTGAGACAAAGTGCTACTAAGCACAGTTGTCGGTACTAAGTGTTGAGTACATGAGAACTACCAGTAGTAGTACTAGTACTACTACTACTAGTGATTTGTTAGATCAGCCTTTCTAATATTTTCTATTGCTCTCCCTCCCGCCGCCCCCGCCCCGCTACCTCCCCATCAAAATTTAAACAGCTGAGTCCTCTTGAATGTGGTGGGAGGTGGGAAAAGCTCTGGCGTGGGCATCAGGAGAACTGGGTGCTAGTCTTCGGCTTGAATGGGACCTAGGCAAGTTGTGTCCACATGATCCCTTTCCACACGTGGGTACAGAGATGCACAGAGCGGCAGAGCCTCTACCACTAACTAGGTATCATGTCAGATCTAATTGGATTTCATAGCTAGACCCTTTGCATCAGTCAGCATCATCTGCCCAACACACATGCAAGACTACTGGGACCTGGTACAAGACCAGCCCATAAAGCCCAGGGCATTTAGGCAGCAAGTATGAAGTATGCAGATTAATGGTTAGGATTCCATCTCCCACTGAGATCTAGATTTTCTCTCTCTGATCGATGGACTCACCCTAAATCCTTGCCTCTAAAGTGTGGTCTGAGGACCAGCAGCACGGGCATCACCTGGGAGCTTGTTGGAAATGCAAACCCTGAACCGAACCCTGACCTGCTGAAGCAGGTTATTACTATGCACACTGAGTTTAGGAAGCACTGCCCTTGAGAATGCTCTGGTGATCAGGAGATGTTTACTAAATACCTGTGGAATTGGTATTTGACATTGATTTTTTTTTAGACTAAAGGTTTCTTTCCTCTCTTTGGGTGTAGCGTATTGATGTATTAGGCGGCTTGGGCTGCCACGATGAAATCGCACAGGCCGGGAGGCTGAAGCAGCAGAAATGTATTTCTCACAGTTCAAGTGGCTGGAAGTCCGGGTGCCAGCCTGACTGGGTTCTCGTGGGGGGTGCTCTTCTCCGACTGGAAGACAGGTGTCTTCTCTCTGTGTTCTCACACAGCAAAGAGAGAAAAGAGAAGTAAAGCTGTCTAGCATCTTTTCTTATAAGGCCACCAGTCCTATCGTAATGCCCCACCCTCATGAGCTCATCTCAACTTCATTTCTTCCCAAAGTTCTCATTTCCACATATTATCACATTGGGGGTTGAGGTTTCAACATATGGATTGTGTGTGTGTGTGTGTGTGTGTAGGGGTACAATTTAGCCCATAGCAATCAATTTCTGTAACTCACTTTGAAATGTGTCAACAAAAGAGATTGATGGATAGACATGTGATAAAACAGAGTAAATGTTACTTTTGGCCGCTAGGATGAAGATATAAGGGCATTCATTGTACAGTTCTTTCAACTTTTTGGTAGTATATTTAAACACATCAGAGAGAAAACCCTGCTCTTTCTGTAGTTATTAGAATGGAAGTAGTGGCTCTTTTCTCTGATTTCTGTCCAGGCTTTCTGCAAACTGCCTGTTCCGTCTAGCTGGACAGATTTTTCCACCTTGGCAGTCCACGCTCCTTTTGCACTCTTTCCGTGGTCAGCCAACATCCTGCTTCCGCGCCGTTACTGAGCTTCCAACCTAGATCAGAACGCTTCTTTCTGGTCTCCGGTTTCCCCAGTAATATCTTCCTGTCCAGTTCCTCTGCCTCCTCCTGGTCGAAGGAGGATCCTTTAATTCTTCGGAGATTGGGATTCTCAAGTTACGTTGGAAGACCTTGTTTAATTATTTGTAAGCATTTCAAACATTATACTTTATACATTTGACTGTGAAATCTATTGTCCGATATAAATGGGAGAGAAGTGAGCACCTCCACAGGTTCACCCTGAGCCTTGAGGGAGATAGCAAGGCTCACCTGGAGCCCCCATCTCCCTCTTGTTATTAAAGGGGTTCCCACTGCTTTCTCATTATGGTGCTAATTGTCTACATTGCAAATTGTTCTATCATGAGGGAGAATTGTATGAATTGTACTGACTTGCTTCTTTGGTGGAATAAAACAGGGTAGCTTTATTTACACATGGGATCAAGGATCCAATAACCAGTGTGTCATGTAACCCCCTTATCACTCACACTCACCCTTCAAATCAGGGAGACTTGGCAGGAGTCTTTATCAAGCTCCTTATAGGTGTCTTTCCTTGAATGGGGCCTACATGTAGACTTTGGTGGAAGGAAAGAGATCCAAGCTGAATTTAGGGTCACTGCCTATGAGCTTTGTTGCCTTGACCAAATGACTGAATTTCTGTGTCTCAGTTTCCTCACCTTGAAATTGGGGATAATAAGAACTGGATGCCTTTGAACTGCTATGGATAATAAGTGAAAGCATGTCTATAAAATACTATTGGGGTGTGGCTCCTAATTGATGTTCAGTAATATTCACTTATTTATTCAACAAATGGTCCAGCATCCATTATGTGTGTCACGTGACTTTTCCTTCTTTCTTTCCCTTTGGGGGCCTCATAGTCACACTGCCTGTGGAATCTTTCTAAGCCAACAGACCAAAAGAACAACTTCCCTTACAAATCTTTCGCCTCCTGGATCCCACAGACTCAGCTATGAATTACCTTCCTGGTGGGGAGAGGAGGGAGTCCCTTTCTTCCCCATTTACCTCTTGTCCAACATTTTAATTTCCTATGCACTATAAATGGTAATCTTTCAATCAAACTCCAATTTAGGTGATATGAATCACAGTTAATTAGGCTCGCCCGTCAAAGATTAAGTGTTATCTTGCATTTCAGTTATCTCCAAACTCTTGAGGCTTCAGCTGAGGCCATCAGAAGCAAAACTGGAACTTCTGCTTATGTTTAATGAGATTTTTGCCTGCTGTTTGTTCCCCACACCAGTCTTTTATCTAAAAATAAAACTAAATGGGCAGAGGATCTCAGATCCCCTTTATTTGTTTCTAAGCTGTGGAGCAGAAGAGATAAGTGGGAAAAGATAAAGATATTGAAGACTAATTAGTTTAGGGTATCTGAAAAGATTTACTGACTTTTTTAAATCTGTTGGCAACTCCTTTTAATTCCTTTTGACTAGTTATTGCTGGAAATAATGTAGTAATGACTGAAGATTTATTTTACATCTACTCTTTTTATCTGCCCCTCCCAATAAAAGCTTGTTTCCACCAAGTTCAGTATCATTTCAACTTCATTTTTTTTATATTGGAAAAACTGAAGTATAATAACTTAAATACATTAGCATAATGGTGTTCCATAGGGGAAAAGTGTAATATATTAAAGATAATGTGATATTTTAAATATGACTTCTGAAAAAATATTGAATATATTTATGTATAGAATGAAAATCAAAATGCAGATCTCTACCCTCTTCTTGCTTCCATTTTGCCATCTTTAAAAAGTATCAAGTCCTAGTTGGGTGACTTGGTTGGAGTGTTGTCCTGTACACCAAAAGGGTACGGGTTTGACTCCCAGCCAGGGCACATAACTGGGTTGCAGTTTCCATCCCCGGTCGGGGCATGTATAGGAGGCAACCAGTTGATGTTGCTCTCTCATGTTGATGTAGTCTTTCTCTCTCCCTTTTTTTCTCTCTAAAATCAATAACCATATCATTGGGTGAAGATTAAAAAGAATTGTTAAAAAATAAATTTTAATCCTTAAAAAAGGATCGAATTCTCTCTTAATAGTTTCTGGTCTTAAAATGTCTTTGCAGTTGAGTATTTAAAAATCCATTAACAATAATAATGAAAAAGAATATATGAATGATTCTAAATTAATCATAAATACCCATGTATTTGTGCTTTCTACATACTGGGCACTATGCCTACCATGTTGATTTATATTATTGATTGAATCAATATTACACTAATAATTATTCCCATTTTACAGATGAAGAAACTGGGGTTCAAGTTAATTAACATGCCCAAGATTACATTCAGTAAGTGACAAAACCACAAGTAAAACCCGGGTCTCTTTGGCCTTAAACCTGTGCTTTTAATAATTTCTCTACTGCTAGTTAAACAAGTGTGCTCCGAAATTAAGGAACCCATAATTGGTTTTTTGCTTTGCTTAATTTTTTTTAGCTGTAGTATCTCAGCATTTGTTATGGCTTTGCCCTTAGAGCTTAAGAAGTTTAAATAATCAAGGTATTACCCATTATATGCATATAACCATTATATGCATATAAATGTGCTCATAAGGTTTAAGAAAAGTAATTCTCGCCCACCAGAATATACATTTTTTATTTGAAATAATGAGAGAGATTGTTTCAGACAGAAATCAAGTTTGGATTCAGCAACAGTGATTAGACAAACATCTTGATTCAATACTGATCCACACTTCGCATATTCACTTTCTTTTCTGTGTATTTGTATTAGATTTTAAAAGCTAAGTGGCAGTTTTTCATACACTTCCAAGTTGCTTCCATCAGTAATGAAATACTTGGCTTGAGCAGTCTCTGGAGTCCCAGAATTTCGGCTTAAACTTTCCATTCGTCCCTGCCAGGCACTAAGTCTAAAATATCTTTTTTTTATAGAGAACGCCTCCAAAAGGTGCGGCTGTGTGCTGGTTTCATCTTGCACTTTGTAGCGGTGTTGGCACCCCTTAGTGCGAGGAATGCCACTGTCTCCCACACACCGCCGGTGCCCAAGGGCTGTTCAGGCCTGTCCACGTTAGTGGTTTGGGAAGGGCCTGAGTTTGGAGAGAAGTCTCCCTTCTGTTCTGTGTGATTGGTTGTCACCAGGGCAAAGAGGGGAAAATAGAACTAGTGGAAAACACAGAATCTGATGTGTCATCAAAAATTCTTTCTACAACCTGGGGCACATGGTTAAATGTGGAAGACTAATTCCTCTTTTCTAAGGAAACAATGCATCTTGGCTTCACCGCTTTTAGACCCTTCTGCTGTTCTTTTTTGTCTTCTTTCTCCTTAAGTAAAATTGATTTCTTCTGATGAAAAAAATGATTCAGCCAAGGGAAAAACTGGTATTGGATTATAGTATAGAACTCTGCACTCACCAGATTCTTAAGAGTGGACTTGGCTCTCCAGACTTACACAGCGGCCACCATAGGATTCACAGCTAAAATACATTCCTCAGTAAGGTATAAAAATCTGTCTGGAAGATGAAATCTAATGAGAATTTATATGCAGACTTTGTGAGGATTGTGCAAGTCTCTCTATATGATCCATATAGTTTGTGTGTGTGTGTGTATATATATATATATGTTTTAGTTCCATTAAGTTTTGGTTCATTGAACTGTGTGATGTGGGGCTTTTTAAAGAACAATGCCAAATTTGGTAATTCCTGGCAATTGTCATTTCCTGTTGGAATTTCTTAAAATGAGATCTCATGGAAAAGTAAATATTGACCTTGCGTATTTAGTGTAATTAAAGGAATAGTTGATTTTAGGATTGTTGAAATAATTAATATTGTGCTTTAGAATATTTTTTTAGACTTTTGGTGTTAATTGATCCTGTTGTCTGAGATAAAAGAGGTGAACTTCAAAGGTTTCTGGGTGCAGCTGCCACTTTCCCTATGTTACAATATTTTAAAGGGGAAATGGATTGAGTCACAGAATAGGAAATCCTTGCATTGTTATTTTAAAAATCACCCCTCTTTGTAAAATTTACCTTTTACAACTCCCATTGCAAAAGCTTGATCAGCTGTGATGATTCATACATTTAGGTAATAAAACTTTTTTCAATATTAAAAATTCAGTGGGAAATTCAGTATTTTCAAAAGGAATACCTGCGCTTCCTACTGTAGACATCCAGTTCCTTTCTTTTTGAAGTATTCTGGTGTGCACTCTGAGGAAAGCTCCAGATACCTGATGGCTGTCACCTGCTTAACCCTCATGTAACACTTGTCTGAGAGAAACAATTGATACTTTGTAACTCAGGATACTGAAAGTAAACTACCATTCCCCCCCCCCCCCCCCCAGGAATCATTGAAAGAATTAAGGAAAGAAGGTTTTGTCTTTTCCCTCCTTCAGACTGCAGGGAAGAAGTACAATACAAAGATAGAAACACTTTCATGTGTCGTATTTGCCAGCCCAGTAATACAACAGCTGTTGGGTGTATATTCCAGTCGCAATGAGGTGAAATCTTTAATTATCACTTAATTTAACTTTCATATTTGCCTGCAGAAATGATTGTTGTGATAAGATTCTGGAAGGAGATAAACCTTTATTAAGTAATTCCATTTCCAGTTGCCAACTTCAGGGATTTGTTTTTTAATTTAAAAAGCATAATGCTTGTGTAATGTATGAGGGAAGAGAAATGGAACTGGGCTAGTTAATTGGATGAATGTTGGGTGGATATGGGGGTTCATGTATTTACAATTTAATCTTCAACTTTCTGCGTCTTGGCGTGTGCTCAGCCCTGTAAGTTTGAGAGGGCTAAGAAAAGACACTAGAGTGAATTCTAAGTAATAACATTTCTGTACATTTCTCTACCTTTGTGCTTCGCTTCTGTTGCATATGCTGATAGGATATTTCACCCCGTTCAGGGGAGAAGGCATTTATGGGGGAGGATATTTTTGTGAGCTGATACTCTTTGAAGGCAAGGGGAAGTAGTTTATAGTTAGAGGAAATGAAATGGTGTGCTCTTTTATTTTATAGTAT
The DNA here is from genome assembly GCA_028533065.1 of Trachops cirrhosus. Lineage (NCBI taxonomy): Eukaryota > Metazoa > Chordata > Mammalia > Chiroptera > Phyllostomidae > Trachops > Trachops cirrhosus. The sequence goes on along the minus strand of JAPYXV010000151.1, from coordinate 117,570 downwards.
TTGTTCTTTAATTTTGCAATGTTTTTAATTAAAAAGTCTATATGAAACTTTCAAGACATTTGTATTTTAAGTGCTTTTCAGATCCACTCACGTTTTAACATTTAGAGATTTGGGGGTGTCATTGCAGGATTTTTTCAGGCAGTCACCCACATGAACTTGCTTATCATAACAGCACATCCTAAGACTATTACTAACCCCAAACAGATTACTAACTCCCATTCCTGGATATTCCAGTTCCAGAGGTTTGTGGTGGTACTTTGAGTTCCTAGCAAATTCTCCATGTGGTCCATGGGCTCAGGCAGACAAAGGAAACACAGGAGAGCTAAAGTTCTCACTCAAATCTCTGCATAGTGACCGTCCAGAAAGTCAGTGGCATATCTGATCTGCCTTTCTGAGGTCCACAATGCGTTCAGTGATGTAGCACAGCGTCAGCCAGGAAACTGCGTGGTAGCCCAGGGTTCAGATGTCAGTCAGCCCTCTGTCCAGATGCCCTGACCTCAGGGATGGCTTTCTAGCGAGGTCTCTAGCACAAAGCCAGCTGAGGAATCTTTCACCCCTATTGACAGAATTTGCCCTTGCTCAGGCTTCAGGACTGTGCTCTCCAAAACTGTGGTCACTAGGCGCACACAGCCATTTCAACTTAAATCAGTAAAAATTAAAAATTCAGTTTCTCAGTCCCAGTAGCTACATTTCGAGTGCTCGGTGGCCATATATGCTTTATTGACGAGCACAGCGATTAGAACATTTCCATCATCACATAAAGTTCTGCTGGATGGTGCTGCTGTACCGTTTTGTTCTATGATTTACCTTTTCTTCATTTATCCCAGGTAGTGGCAGTGGCGAGTGGAGATAGGTGGCAAGATCCCGTGTTGTCCATCATGAGCATAGTGCAGTCTGAAAGGGCCTTTGACCATAGAGTAAAGGGTTTGCAGAATGGGACCAGGTCACTGATTCTCTGAGGTCAAAATTTAATAACAGGATTTTACTTTTGTATCATAAATCTGTCATTGTCCTGGTAGAGTAGTAGTATTAGAAAGATGGCCCTCATAAGAAATTTGCTTATTAACATGATATATGGCTTATAATCACACACCTAAAATCTCATTGAAACAAAATCACAAATATTTAGTTTTTCTTAGATTATATAAAGTATTTCTAGTTAGGAGTACACAGTAATGAACGGTAATGTCTAAAAAGTTCTTAATTGATGCACATATAGTTATTTTCATAAATACTATCATTTTACCTATATTTTACCATTTGAGAAATTTGAGGTGAATATATTTAGCTCCCTCTTCTGGTTTATTATGAGAAAAAAACTTATTTAAAATGGTTTCATTTTTTTTTGGAGTAAGAATACAGTTATCAACATAATGTTGAAAGACATTTGTGTCATCCAATAAGATTTTTTCTTTTGTATCATTATAATTACTAAAACATGTAAATACAGCATGGAAAATGGGTTTCTGAAAGCATCACATTTCTAAAGATATTTACTGACCAGAGTAATGTAAGCAAATCAAGGCTTCGACAGCAGGCACACGGGGACTTCCCCTGAGGGTCAGGTGGCCTGTGGTCATGTGTACTGGCTTCTGGATCTGATACTGGCCCACTCCTGACATTTGTGAGGCTTGGGACAAGAGTGCAAAAGGAGACCTGCATACCCTGTGTCTGAATATGTTCAAGTTATAAGTCATGTTAACAAATCTGTTCTATTAAAATCTGTTCTAGTCTCCTGCCTGGACAGTTATTTCTTCATAATGACCAGGAGGCCAGATTCGAATTTAGATTTCTTGGGCCCCAAGTTCTGCCCCAGAGCATGGCTTTTCAGGGGCCTTGTACCTCCAAACTTGTTCCATCCTGAGCTCCTCAGGCTGGAGGGCACCCCGGCAGGGAGGTCTGCCCTGGTGAGGGTGGACCTGGGGAACAAGCCCTGAGAAGCCATCGAGGCAAGGCATTTTGGGATTCCTGGTAAGTATTCTGAGAGTGTCCTAGGAGAGAAGGCCATGTCTCCTTGGCCCCCCAAACTCCTGACACTGGGGGAAGAGGCCCAGGGAGGAGCCTTCTAAAGGGCAGGGCGGGGCACAGGCCTGTCTCTAACTGGGGCCTGAGTTGCTCCTGTGAGATAGAATTACATTATTTTGTATTTAATTTTCTTCATTGTTGTTCGATGCATTTGATGGCCGCAAAGTAAACAGTCATCGGATTTTGTGTCTTTGCAGCTTTGGCCCTTCCGGATCTTGCAGAACAGTTTGCCCCTCCTGACATTGCTCCACCTCTTCTTATCAAGCTAGTAGAAGCCATTGAAAAGAAAGGTAATTCGAGGGGTAGAGGGAGTGAGTTAACTTGTTATAAACCTTGTCTCATGGGTGCTAAAATTTATGTTTGTCTTTTGGGCACTCATTAAATACATGTGCTAGACACACAGCGGTTTGTGCTGTGTACTGGGCACAAAATCTTGGTCTGGTTTCTAACTCCATATTAATGCGTAGTTCCTGTATGGGAACTATTAAGTTCTCCATAACTTAAGAAATATAATCAACTGGTTCCTTAGTGGCCAGAAGATTTTGCCAAAATTATTGACATGCCAGATAAGATTAATAGTAGGAGTTGACTTCCAAGAATATTTGGTACACATCTAGAATAGATACTGGATGGAAGCTGGAATGTCTTTCTGGCAGCCGGCTCACAGGTTCTCCAGAGAGCTGCGTTTTGCATACTCGCTCTGTTTTGTGTCCTAGGTCTGGAATGTTCAACTCTATACAGAACACAGAGCTCCAGCAATCCAGCAGAATTACGACAGCTTCTTGATTGTGGTGAGTGTCCTGGAACTACAGATACAAATGACAAAGACAGTTCTTACCTTTCTGTGTCAGGTAAAGCATGAAACGCTTGAATTTAAAACTATGCAACGTTCTAAGTTTGAAGAGAGCCCAGAAATCAAGCATAGTTCCCTCTGCCCTGTTATGGTAGCAGTGCAGACCTTTGATGTCTGTCTCCTATGTTGGGGCGTGTGTATGTGCCTGCCTGTAGACATGCTGGCCATCATCACAGCCAGGAAGGAGCCTCTGGCTGCTGCTGGAGTTGCAGGGGAGAGAAACAGCCTCTTGGGATTTCTCTGGCTCTGCATAGCTACCATCTTTCTCTGACCCTGCATCTGGCTACATCCAATTCATCTGGATCAGTTTAAAAAATATTTTTAAGTCTGTGTCATTTAACAAATGTCTCTTTTGACCCTTTCCCTTTCTCTCTCTTTTTCCTTTTCTTTTCATTCTGTCTTGCTTTCTTCCTTCCTTTCTCATTTGCTTGCCTTTTCATGCCATATTTACATTAGCATCACAATATCGTTGTGTTCCATGGTGCACCGGTAAACCAGCTCTGAGGGAGGAGAACAAGCCCTGGTTTGTTGCATTTGCCCATTTCCATGGTGTAAATATCCTCATCATGATCAATTCCAGCTCTCATGTTATCACTGAACTCCAACTTGGGCAGAATTGGGCACAGTTCCAGTGGCCCTTGTGAGTGGGTGCAACCCAGCTCCTGCACACCATTGGTTAAATGACATCAATGTATTCAGCCAAGTAGTGGTTTTATTATTTGTCCTTTCCCTCCTTTGCCATCAGAATAAAACTGTACAAATGTGAGTACATTCACTTGCCATCATTCCGGCAAGTCATCTTTTTTTATCAGCTTCTAGAATCTCTCAGATTCTTCATTGCCTTCCAACCGTTTTCATTTTAGAAAAATAATTTTATGCCTCACACTATTTTAACTGATGTATGTTTGAATGAAAAAGAGTGAAATCCACTTTTGGACGAAGCTCTTTGAGACATGTGTGCAAAGGAGGTCTACCTGGTAGTTAACAAATGAAAATTTGAAGTGTGAGGCAGCTTCAAAATCAGGCAGCTTATGAAAATTTTTAGAAAAGATGTTTCTGGGGAAAAAGAAGGAGATTAGATCTTTATCAGTGGATAGTTTCACTTGAAATGCTCCACCCGAATGTTTGAAGCTTAAAAATAAATTTTTTCAACTTTTATTTTTTTCCTTTGTACATGGAAATCAGGTTACCCTTGTACGGGGTATATCCTCTTTGCTGCTGTATCTCCTGTCTTACCCACAGAGTAGGTCATTAGAAGTTAACTGGCATAAAATTATAGGTGAGAGACATGTTTTTCTTTTTTCTTAACAGCTTTACTTGGGTGTTAAGGAAACACTGAATTTTGTTTTCAGCCAATTGAAATAGTGATACTTGTTTTGGTCAGAAAAATCGGTCAAGTTGAACATGTCACAGGAAATGTTCAGACATCAGAGACTGATGAAGCAGGAGTTATTTGAGAAGTAGTGGTTGAGTTTTTAAATGTGACCAAACACAAATGATGCAGTTTAGCTTAAAAAAAAAATCTTTACACCACTTGTGAGATGGAATAAATAACCAAATTCACGTCAACAATATATTTTGACAGATTTCCTTCCCTGTTCGAGCCCAAAACACACACATAGAACACTGGTCTCATTTGAATTCTGTATGATACTATGAAAGTGAATTTTGTGGCAAAAAAAAAAAAGAGTAAACATTATCTAAATGTAGGAGTTGATCCACCAGAGCTCTTTGCAGCTTGAGGATTTTTCAATTGATAAAAATATTGTTATATCCTGGAAGAAGCTCACAGATGAGTCACTTACACTGAACAAAGTGAAGAAACATGACCTTTTAACCAACCCTGTGGATTACCAGCGTCTGGAAAGGACAGGCAGGAAGGCAGCAGCCCACTCTGGCTGCCACCTACTAAGGTCTTTTACTTCGTCCACACTTTAACCTTGTGCTGTAAGTACTCATTACTACTGATGGCGAAGTGATGATTTGCACCCAAATCGTTCTGACTCCAAAAGTCCTTATGCTTTTTTCCCCACTATCTTGGCCCAAAATGAATTATTTCTTTCTTTTCTCTTTTGAATTTTAATGGTTTGAATTTTTCCCTATGTTGGTTTACCTTAACCTGAATCAGGCTCTATCTTTAAGTTTTCATTGAAAAAAGAAAATACATTAACAAGGTTTACTGGGACAGTCATTTCACAATATACACAGAAACAAATCCTTTTGTTGTGCATCTGAAACTAACACGATATTATATGTCAGTTATAATTCAGTGCTTAAAAATCAGGCCCTTTCAACCTCAACACCATTGACATTTTAGGATGGATAATTCTATGTTGTAGGGGGCTGTCGTATGCAAGATAGGATGGTTAGCAGCATCCCTGGCCTCTGCCCTCTAGATGCCATTGCCCCCTGGTTGTGACCAAAAATGTCTCCAGACATTGCCAGCAACACTGAGAACTACTAACACAGTAGAGATCAGCTGAGGAGCGGACACCATTCCCGCTGGAGGAAGGGTGAAGCGCTGGAGAGTTTACTGGCTCCCTGTCATGAGGAGACTCAGTGTGAAGTTGGGGAGGAGAGGATGTAAACGCCCCCGACCTGGACCTAAAGAGTGTATACCTCTCACCTGGCTGGCTTCAAAAGTCACGCAGTGCTCTTGGAAGAGGTGTAATGCCAAAAGGGACACACAGGACAGAAATCAGAAACTCTAAGAAGCTTTAGAATTTACATTAAAAAAATGATAGAACATACTATGTCACAAACTCTAGCAGAGTTTGGCATAAGGTGAGCTTATGCAAAGACTTGCCAAAGACTTGAAATAAGGCGATTTCATTTGAAGACTACACAGGCTCTTTGGGATGCACCTCGTGTGTAATGTTAATGCGCCAAAGCCCTGCTCTAAGGACGTTTTATAGTTCAGTCCACAAACATCGAACAGGCACATTCTGTGTGCTGGGCTGGGCCTGGGGGAGCCAAGGGGACAGGTAAGAGCTGTGGTCCATGCCCTGAGGTGCTGTCAGTGTGGCAGGGAGACACATCGTTAGCATCCTGTCCACGAAGTGTCGTGGCAGAGATACAACTCATCAGCACTGCTGTCTCACAGAGTACGTAGCAGAAACCCTGCTTCCTGGAGGGACATGTGGAATATTTACTGTCTTAGTGTTTATACCGCATCGCCCATTGGTGTATCACACTTTAAAGGATGACAGATTAAGCAATACTAATTTGCTAGCAATGAGTCATGGTAAACAAAGTGTGCGGGGCGAAGTTTGAGGGGCGGGCAGCGGCATACCCACCAGCCAGGGGCTGTGGGGGAATGTCCCTGTGGTGGTGCCCACAGGGTTTTGCCTGACAGTCCCCCATGAGGAGTTGCACTACTTCCAAGGTGGCCCCTTGACGCACAGACCTAGTGTCACCTTCCCCGGGCTTGTTAGGGATGCGATGCCTCTCATCAGACCTCTATAGAACATTTAAGTTATCTAACCCTTTGACTCTCTCCCTGTTAAGTTTAATAATTCTTTTAGTCAAACTAACCTATCCCCATTTTCTGTGAAATACACTCCTCTGAGCTATATGGTGTTATGTCGTTGTCTTTTATAAAATCTGCCCGGTTAGTTGGGCAAGTTTGGATTATGATAAGTACGTGTCCAAGGAACGTTTGCAGCTTCAGGTTCAACCTAGCATGATTTATGATACCACACTTGGGTCTCGGTATCCAGAATACCACCTTCTTCTACTCATGCTCTAATGCCCTGGAGTAAACTTTGATTCCTTCTCATTTTCTCCTAGGTCCGAACCTCTTCCAGTCAGTCACTACAGTATGTTAGTTCTTGCTAATGTCTCACACATTTCTAGCTGTATTAGAATTCAGTTTAACAAAAATGTTTTCTCCACATCCAACAGCTCTGCTTTTCTTATTTGTAACATCACAATTCATAATGCCTTGTTTAAAAATGTAGCATTTCAGCTACATTTCCTCACCTTTTCTCCATTGAGTCTCCAGATAATTTTCAAATGACCCTTCACGTCACTAGGGTGCACCCATCAGCAGCAGCCCAGTGCCTCTCGTTTCTACACGGCCGTTCCTGCCCCACTTTCCCTTCCTTCTGCTGGGCCCTGTGTCTCTTCCAGCTCAAGCCCTCACAGAGAGACTTTGATCCACATCACCCCATTACTGAATGACCTGATCTGTTTTCCAGCGGAAGGGTTTATTGGATCAATATGCTCATCTTCTCAATCTTCTAAGACGGTTAGAGCCCACTGGTTAGATTAGTAACACCTTGATCATAAGGCCCTGTCAGAATTAGGGAGAAGTGTTCTAAAGATGCTCAAGTTATTTTCATGGATATTCTTGAGATTGCTAAAATTCTATAATACCTTACTGTCTAATCAGTCTCTCTGTTGGGTTAAATTTATATTAATTCTAAAATAAAGGATTTAGCAACTGAAATTTTCAGAATTCTGTGGATTTGCATTTCACATTTTCTTGTTGAGGTTTTAGGAAGCATTTACTATATGATAGCCAACCCTAGGCAGAACCCCTCTCAGTGGGGCAAAACCACCCTCTAAGGGTTATTTGGAAACATTTCTGGGGATTACATTAGTCTGCTAGGACGGCTGTAACAAAATTGCACAGACCGAGTGGCTTAAAAAATAGCATCCTATTTTTTTCACAGTTCTTATGGCTAGAAGTCCCAGATCAAGGCAGGTTTGGCTTCTTCTGAGACCTTTCTCCTTAGCTTCCAGATGGCTGCCTTCTTGCGGTGTCCTCACATGGCATTTCCTCTGTACGTGCACCCCTGGTGTCTTCGTGCGTCTAAATTTCCTTGTTTCTTATAAGAACACCATAGTGGCCTCATGTTAACTTAAAGCCTCCTTAAGACCTGCCCCAAATACAGTAGCATTCTGAGGTACTGGGAGTGGGGGCTTCAACATATGGATTGTGGGCACAAAGTCTGGGAATATGCTCCTGGCGTCATGGGCAAGGGCCATCCTGCTAAATGCTTACTGTGTTGGGGACAGGCCCGTACAAAGAAAAATTGTTCTGTTCGAAATGCAAGGAGCAGCCCCTGTGAGAAACTCATACTGGTCCTCATTGCTTCCTTTCACATGGCATGTTGAAGTCAGACGTTCAGAAAATTGGCCCAACCAATGTATAAAACGTCTGAAGTAATTTTTTAAAAATGTTTCTATCATAGATGCCGCCTCCGTGGACTTGGAAACTGTTGACGTTCAAGTTTTAGCAGATGCTTTCAAACGCTATCTCTTGGACCTGCCGAATCCTGTCATTCCAGTAGCTGTTTACAATGAGATGATTTCTTTAGCCCAAGGTTTGTTTTCTCTTCTGAGAGCCTCATTGAACACATACTGAGATGCTGATGTGCTTGCAACTTGTGCGTATGAAGAGACAGTTTCTAGAAAATATTAAGAATCTTTCCTCCCACCCCAGCCCACCCTTGACCCCTCCCCCAACACCCTGCCCCCTACTCCCATCAGTTCAACTTCTCTCCATTGGCATCCAATAGAACAGGGGTCCCCAACCTCCCTCCTCCCCCATCCATAGCATGACCACCTGAGCTCTGCCTCCTGTCTCCCCATCCCCAACCTTGGTCCATGGAAAAATTGTCTTCCACAAAACCAGTACCTGGTGCCAAAAATGTTGGGGACTGCTGCAGTAGAACACCCAGATTCTCATTTGCTCAGGAAGACTCTCCACATGTTCAAATGGCTGATTGCTAACCTTTATCAGCATTAACAAAGCTCATTATGTCAGTGGAGGCCACAGTGTTCCAAGTGGCATCCTTGGGTTCAGGGGATAGGGGCTAAAACCCGGTGACTGGGGATGTTCTTATCATCTTCAAGTGGCCATTACAGAAGTGTTGAGGGAAAAGGACTCTCAGTTTTAGGAGCTAATGCTCAGTTAAAGTGCTTTGGGGACAGGAAATTGTGGTTTGTAACCTTCAAAGTTAAAACCTGTGATACTTATCTGATGTTCCTCCAACTCAGCCAATCACACTTGCAGCTGCTCCATAGAGGGCAGATTTCTACCAGAACACCCTGAACCTCTTGTGTTTTTTTTTTTACACCAAGAGCTTCTTACATTTCCATTTGACTTGAGATTGCTACTTTCTCACAATGCCTTTTCTAATGAGAAGAACAAATGGACTGTCTGCTTCTCCCGATGACTTTGTTTTGAATGACTCCTTTTTCTATAGCTAGGAGAACAGAAATTTTCTAGGCGTTTATTCAGCGATACTTAGAAACAGTCTCTTATTATTTTTTCCTCATTTCTTTTTTTTTTTAACTCGTAGAAGTTCAAAGCTCCGAAGAATATATCCAGCTGTTGAAGAAGCTCATTAGGTCACCTAACATACCTCATCAGTATTGGCTTACACTTCAGTATTTGCTAAAACATTTCTTCAAGCTCTCCCAAAGCTCCAGCAAAAACCTTCTGACTGCGAGAGTGCTCTCTGAACTTTTCAGCCCTCTGCTTTTCAGATTCCCAGCAGCCAGGTGAGAGAAGAGAAGCGTGTATTTTGGGTGGTGAGGGTAGTCCTGGGCTCACTGGCTGTTACCCTTACTCTGAAGATACTGGTTCCCGGATGCATGTGCATGTTAACACTGGGATGTGGGTCGATGAAAACGAGTGTGTTGTTTAGGGAAAACATTTCTAATAGAACTCTTTTTTTTTTATAGCTCTGAGAATACTGAACACCTCATAAAAGTTGTAGAAATCTTAATCTCAACAGAATGGAACGAACGACAGCCTGCACCAGGTAATGATGCCCTTGGAACATTCAAGATTCTCTCGTTGCTTGGTTTTGAGAGCCTGAAAAATGGTGGCTTTGACTTCATCTGAAATAACATAAGTTTCTTGTGGAATTGAGATCCACAATAACATGGCTTCTTATGTTTAAAGAAAAAGTAGCTGCATGGCAGTGTGTATGGTAAATGTCATCCATATTTCAGCGTCTGCGGATTTTAAATGGTCCTGCTTTTAGATGATGCTTGTTGGGAGAGCTCTCTGTTCCCATCACCTTTCATGCTTCTCGTTGTGCATAAATTATGGAGCTCATTTTAGCTGTTGACATTTTTGTTTGTCTTTCTAATATTTAGAAAGTAGGGGATTTATAATTACTATATAATTTAAAGTATTTGGGAATGTGTTTTTTGGAAGCAGGTCTGCTGAGAAATGTCTGTCAAAGTAAACATTTTCAATAATGCAAGCAGTATGGAACCAGGGTGCTCGCTGTGGCAAGTCAGAGCAAGCCAGGCACTTCTTTGAAAGCAGGCTGGCATTCAGTTAGCCATTTAACAAAGCAGGAAACACAGACCGTGTTAGCAGTGGGCTTAATTTAAACTGATGTACTTTTCTTCGACTGTGGAAAGCCTAAACAACCTTACTTTGCTGTATATACTGCTTAGAAGCAGGTCATTTAGAATAGTGATTAAGGTCCTGTATGTGAAGCTTCAGGACCAGTAAAAGGTGTTGCTTATAATTTTAATTTATGCCTGGAATTTAAATAAAACCTCAGAGGAGGCAGCTGTGAGCTACCACATTTATCTCTGTGTGAGCAGGTATGGGGACCCAGGTGTCAGTGCCATGCCGTGGAGACTGGAGCTGTGCTCTCTCAGGTGTTCCATGGCCAGGGTTGGTTGTTTGCTTTTGGGAGGTGTAGACTGAGAGAGGCGAGGGCCTGTGCTGAAAACCCACCTGTAGGGTTGGGTTAAAACGAGGCAGGTATTGGGCAGATCTTCTGTGGACAAACCCAAGATAATGGTCTGCAGCAGTAAGGGAGGGCAGCAGAACTGTATGTAAGGCACATGTGGTATGTTCCAAATCACAGCAAGCAGGGTTCGCATAGGTAGACCCCAAATTGTAGGCAAACTGCATCAGAGATGGTTGTCCACAGGGATGGCCCGGGGCTGAAGTCCAGGCGTGGCCCAAAGATTTCATCTCCTGTGAGTGCTTGGGTCATTGTTTATAGGTCCTGGAGCTCTGTGTTGATGTTCAGAGGCTGCCTTTGGGCTCAGTAGGAAAGACTGCAGTGATGTTGGAAGGACCCTGTGATAAGGGGTCAGGGCAGGTGTGGAGCATGATGCTTTAGGTATTAATTGATGGCCTTCCCTAAACTAATCACATAGGTGGGGAGGAAGAGGGCTAACAAGAACCAAGCAGATCTCTGGGCCAAAGGCTGGGCTACAATTTTTCACTTCCCCCTGACTGGTGTGGCAGTCTGCCTCAGGCCCTAGGGAGAGCGGGGCCCTGCTGGCAGGGAAGGGCTAGGCAGTGGTCCTGGCCTTCGTGCCTCCCCCTCTGAAGAGAGAAGACATGGAAGCTAAATGCCAGGCAGGGTGTGACAGATGCCCACAAATGAATGTATCACATGGAGTTTTTGAGAATTTCCACTACACAGGGTGCAGTAGGATCCGTAGTGGAAATTAATGAGTCTGACCATTGTAAACTGGTTAAACGTCTTATCAGTTTCTGCCTAATTCTGCCACAGAAAAGACTCATCTGCAACCGTTTTCTTAATGCACACTTAAAACTGCTTGATATGTCATGGACCCTGCCCACATTCTTGTATAAGAAATTGGTGTGCCAATTGCAAAGGCAGATTAGTTTCATCAGCTCTGTTGAAGAATGATAAATAAAGGTTTGCTAGACCATCCCAGAATTCATTCAGCCTCATCAAAAAAATGAATGCAAGTCATTTTAAACCCTGGTCTGAACCATTTTCCCCTTTGTGTGATATCTCTTAATGCTGTTCTGGAAATTATATAGGCCCTTTGGAATTAAACGGATACTTCAGTGTCTCTCAGTTGTGAAAATGTACTGCCCCTTCCAGGAAAACTGCCTCATCCTGAACACCTTAGTTCACAGGCACGGCTCCAGTGCAGATGATTGGCAGGAGGCCCTGGGTTGGAGAAATTATTTCTTAGGCCTGGTGGGAATGTGACATTTTCATAGAGCCCTCCATCATTGCCCCCGCCTGTGCTGGTATCAGAGGACTTTGGAAGCACAACACCGGGTATCTCCCTAACTGGTCACAAATCATTCACTTGCAATAACTTTATTATTATGAATAGAAATGAACACATGAATGATATTTGTCAGAGCTGGTAGCAAGACTGTTATGGGGCAGAGAGACATGTTGGCGAGTTTTTACCAGGTAGAACTTGAAGGGAGAGACAACACTGATGATGACTGAGGCAGAGCGTCAGTTTGGAGAGGACCCATTAGCACGTGGCGCCTAATTAAATACTAGATGGAAGGGCATGTACTGCAAGTACAAAATGAATTTTAGGGATGTGATTGGGGCTCTTTTAGAGTAATTAAGTAGACAGAAAAAGCTCATGGAAAAAAATAAGACTTGAAATGGGCTTTGAATAATAGGTACAATTTGAATAGAGGAAGGAGAAATAGGTTTTCAGTCCAAGGAGTTTCAAAGATTTATTCAAGATAAATTGCAAAGTACAAAAATAATGGCTTGAAATTTTTATCAGATTCTAAAGAGCAGGAAATATTTTCAGTGACAGTATCATAAAAAGCATCACGCCAGACCTGAAAGCCGTGTCCAGCTCTTCACCCACATGTGAAGAAGGTAAAACCGGCCGAAGCTAGCTGAGCGTTTCACCCGGCGTCACCCAGCCCACGTGTGCAAGGGCCAGGCCTGTGGAAGGACTCCCGGCGGCCGCCCCATCGGCCGCCCCCACTGCCTGGGGTTTTGGAACCTTTGTGAGCAACGGTGCTGTTTCTAGTGTCCAGTCACCGGTCCCCGAGTCTCCAGCAGGTCGTGAACTAAGAATATGTGAAATTTGTTCCCCTAGGTCACATACAGTAAAGAGCCACATGCAGTTTTTATAACTTTTGGGAGAAGGCTCCAAATCACTCCCTCTGTCAGTTAATGCCATGGAAAGACTTGTGAGTCAAATAGAACTGGGTTTGAATTTCAACTCTTCCTCCTTACTTGCCAAGTTTGTTATCAAGTAACTCAACCTTTCCAAACTGTTTTCCGGTCTGTGCAATTGGAATAATGCCTCTGTCCTGGGGTTGTTGTGGCAACTAAATGAGGTGCTAGGTACTGAAGCTCGTGACCTGAGAGTATGTCTCTACTGTCTGTTGCGGCAACTCCAGTTTTTTAAGGCCCTGCCAGAGCTTGCCTCAGCAGTTCGACTCCACCACTCCTGGTGAGTGCTGTCTGAATCCTGTCGGGCCATTCTCCCCACTGACCCCACATTCCCAGCCAGCAGAGACAGGCCCCTGGGAACCTGCAGGGGCTTTAATGCAAATGTGAAAAAGATATTCACTGGGCAGGTGCTGCCTCTTGGGTGCATGCTTAGAGGCAGGAAGGTGCCCTTGTATGATGCCCTTTCCTCTCTGTGTGGTGTGCTACATGGAGGGGCCTGGATTTTAGTACCAGCTCCTCCTGTTACTTTGCCCAGGTGCCTTCACCCAGTGCACAGAATGTGCATCCGTACACAGCAGCCCCAGACGGTGCCATCCACTTTGTCTGTGGCCAAGCGGGTCCTCCCCCTGCTTGCAGTACAGGCTGATGACCTGTCAGTGTGCTTCTGCCCCAAAGCCCCTAGTCCTCTTACCCTTAACTGTTCTCAGCTGCTCAGCCACATTTCTCACGGAGAAGGGCTGCTTCTTTTGAGCTCTTCCCAGCACAGAACAGGGCACAGAATGATAATCATCCAAATGAATTGTTTTTAAATATATAAGTGTCTCAACTTTCAAAGAACTTTGACATGCCAAGTCATTTAATGCATCCACCAAACCCGCAAAGCAAGGATCCTCCCCTTATGGGGTGAAAGTAAGGTTTGGGGGGTTAAGCACAGAGCAAGTGCTATTCCCTTTGTTACTAAAAATCTTAAACATATTTACAGCTGAACAGCAAGTTTTCTTGAATCATTGTGTTATGTCTATGTTATATAATACTTAGGTAGCTAAGGTAGATTGCTATAGTGCAACTAAGGTAAACACAGGACTGTTTAACATGGTGTGCCTTTGAATGGAACCCATTATAAGCATATTTACATATTTCAGATTTTGTGGATATATTCAGAAATATTAATGTAGCATAATTGAAGTCTGATATTGTACCCTCAAGCCCAGAGTGGAAAATAAATGGGTATTTCTGCCCCCTGCCCTCCTACACCTGTCAGAGTTAATTTTTAACCACTGGCACATTGCAAAACATGCATCCTAAAGAGCCTGATTCATAAATATTGTTTTAAATGCTCTGGGCTTGCTTTTCACCCAAGACTAAAGCAAGCACTAAGGTAGAGGGAAATGACTTTCAAAGAGTTTTACTCTTCTCTGATTTATTTTTTATTGAGTTTAAAATGTGGTCTGACATTAGAGGATTGTTTCAAAGGTGAGAAATGAAACCTTGAAAAAAATGCATGCGTACATTTAGATGGGGAGGAATAAAGAGAGGCGAGCCATATAGGGTTATGCATTGACAAATAGGAAGTTTTCTTTGTGCTCTGAAAAAGAGACATATTTCAGGGTGTGTGTATTGGCGGAGTGCAGCTCAGTTTTACTTCTGTTTTCACAGTGCAGCCCTCTCTTTCAAGGGACAGTGTCTGAGAAGAAAGTGACGGGCACGCCTTTTCAGATACTTTGTAGGAAGTGTTGTTTTTGTAAACCTGAGTTTATTTAGAAAGGCAAATGGACACTCTTCTTAGTGCAGGGTCATTAAGAGAGCTGGATATGGAGTGACGAATTTGCATCCTCCTGAAAAACCCTTCTTCGGTCTTAAGTTGTCTTAAGTCAGAGGTATAAAGGGAGTTATTCATTCACTTAACCCTTAAACGGTAGTTTTGAGTTCAATTTTTTTTTTCACACAGATTTTTTTTAAAGTGGTCTTTTGTTCAGACATGATAGCCCACGAAAACATGGAAGCAGTACAGGATGGAAGGTGGCTGGGAAACATTCACTGTCTGATGGTGATTTGCACATGTGAATACAGTGTTCAGTCTATAACTTTCAAACATATTTTATTGATTAAGGGACCTGCTAAGAAGTGAAATATGACCTATTTTTGCCTCTGAAGTGAGTTTTACCAGACTTTGGGGAAAGGAAAAGTAGTAACACATACTGTCTTGAAGAACTCGGAAGGCTAAAATTAGTTTTCAGTTATGTGTGTAAGTTTTCCAGTGCGGCTGAGTGAGTCTCAGATAAATGCTGAAATTTACATACAAGTTTTCTTTCAAGAGCATAGCAGCCACATGAAAAAATATTTCCTAAGTTGTATGACATCTGTGCATTTGATTTATTAGTTATTTGTTAGTGACTCATACAGGTTAAGTGACAATTGAACAATTATGTTTATTTTGTGTGAAATTTTGGACATAGTGTGAGATGAATGAAATACACAGAAGCTTACCTGCTCCCCCCAATCCCAACAAGTTAGAGGTCACTGACTCTGTTCTACCAGCAGAGGGCTCCCTTTTTAAGCTAATAAAGAGCATGTGTCGTGCAGATCACTTTTCCAAGACTAAAATTGAATGGGAAAAGGCTTAGCTCACACTTTCAGTAATATAATAAAACTTCTATGGTACATGATTGTACATATTGTGAGAAATTGGAAGCAAAGTTTACGAATCTATTTTAAGACTTTCTCTCTGCAAGTAGAGAGTGTACTGCTTTGCAGTGGATAATTTTTCTCTGAAACAGAAAATATACTGTTGGACTAGAGAGCATTTTAATCATAGAAGGTTTTGACTTGATTCATCCTGTGCATCCAGACAGGTATGCTTCAGAGACTGAAGTTTCCAAGGTTTCTAGCTTTAGAAAGACCATTTTTAAAATAGACCAAGATTGTGCTGCTTAGGATGCAAGGGTATTCTCTGAACTAACCCTGTGTCCCTGTAATCAGCCAGCAGGAGCTGGAAGGTTCACTTGCACGCTGGTTCCCCACCCCCTTGGTAAAGCGGTTTTTCATGTGACATCAATGACACTAAAAGAAAGTTTGTAAAGTCGCTTTCACTGTGAGTTGAAGAGCACTTCCCAGATGTTGCAAGTAATCCTGAAGCTGGCCCCTGACTGTGCGGCCTGTGTAGTAGCACCTGCTCTTTCTTTATCACTGCCTGTGACCACTGGGTCACTTTTCTATACAGAATCTGAGACAGAACCCACTTTTCTTCAAAGAGAATTCGAGGGTAGCTTTTTAAAAATTTAAATTAGCTAAAAATAGAAAGCAAAAACTCAGTTTTGCTGTAAGTGTGAAATTTTTGGCATGTGGCTTAAAAGAAATTAGCTTCAGTTTCACTTGTTAATTTTTACTTTCTCTGGCAGAGGGAAGTGAAGAGCAGGGCCAGTGGGGGGAGAAAAAGGAGTTTAGGACCAAATGTCAGAAGACTGGGTCCTGGTCCTAGTGCGTGAATCCTGTGCAAACTATGTACCCCTCAGGGTCGGCATTGCATGCCTCTGTACCATGAGGGAATTGCTTGAAGTCATCTCGAAGTTGCTCTCTGGTTTTAAAGGTAGTGGTTCTGTGATTTTACATTGGGTTTTGGTTCTTGGAATAATAGTAAAGCTGCTGCAAGTGAAAATTTTCTCAGGTGGAATTTTAATTATTTCAATAGTAGCCCACTAAGTCTGGTTCACTGCACATTTCTCAAATGGAGGACAAAAATCCTCCAGAAAGCTGTTCCACATGCCATGCTGCTGCCCTCCCATCCTGTGCTCCCTGTGGCTGTCACAGGAACCGAAGGCAGAGCCCCTTTTAATTATTACAAAGTCCTATGGCTGTTTAAGCCTGAGTTGAAACTGACTTTACAAAAATAGCTGCAGAGAGGTTTTTTTTTTTTTTCTCAGTGTTCACGTGGTGGTGGAGTACAGTATCCATGCAGAGTTAGAATAATCTTCCCTAGGACTATTAAATATTTTTTAAACCTGTTCCTTGCCCAGTTGCTGCAAAGGGCTTTCCTGTTACACCTGCGGGCTGCCTGTGTTAGTGTGTGGGAGGAGGTGGACTCGAGCAAGGCATGGTGTTCTGGGCCATTCCAAGAGGTTCAGGCCTTTACAAGCAAGGCTTTGATTCTATTTTTTGCTGAACTAGCTCAGCCACTTCCTGTGTTTGGCTGCGCATAGTGCCTCGCTTCACTGTGGCCACTTGAGCCCCGCGAGCCAGTGAGCGCGCTGCCACAGCCAGTTAGACTATTTTAGGTCCCCGCACAATGGCCTTCTCATTTCCTCGGCGAAAATGAGCGAGTTGGGCTGGCATTGGCCACTTGTTAGCAGATGACAACTTTGACTTTGACTTGGGCTCCCCTCCCCTGCCCGAAATCCCTAGCTCAGCAAATATTTGAACCTGCCCAAGTTAATCATGAAGCCGCGATCTTTATCTAAGAGAGCCATGCAAGCTCCTGGGCCTTTTCCCTCCCCAGTACTGTACCCACATCCAGCGGCTTTCTCCGTGGGGAGCCGGCGGTGAGGGCGCAGCTGCAGTGCTGAGGGCGCTGCTTGGACTCTGTGCTTGTCCTGTCTGTTCCGGGGGTCCTGCGTGTTCTCCGGGGCCGCGAGCACCGCCTGCCGGAGCCAAGCGGGGAGACGTAGGGGCTGCTCCCGGTTGCTGGAAGAATAGCTTCTTGGATTTTTTTTTTCATTGTTGGATACAGGCATTCAAAGAGAAACCGTTGAAATGCATAACCTGCAAAGTAAGTTGCTTTTAATTTGTGCACTTCTCTGCTTTTTCGCTGTTGCACTAGGTTTTTTTTTTTGTTTTGTTTTTTTTTTTGCACTTCTGTGAAAGGTTCTTGTGTGCGTGTGTGTCTGTATGTGTGTCAGAGATGGGGGGTGGGGGGATTGTAAGCACTCCCTGGGGAGGGCAGATTAGGGGAGATATTCCCCTTTTCCAGGAGGGGCACAGTGTGAGGGAAAGATGGGGGGTTAGGTTGGAAATGGGGAAGGAGGTAATTACAAAGTGCTTTGCTGGAAGTTGGTGCCGGGCCAGGCCTGGGAGAGACGTGGAAAATCACCTGTCTCCCTGCCCTCCTCCCTGGGTGGCCGTGCCACATGGGCTCCAGCAGCAGGACTGGTTTGCACCAGGTGCTCCCGGGGGCGTGGGGTATCTCTCTGCGGGACGCTCCACACCAGCCCGGAAGCTTGTCTCCCTGTCTTTGGGGGGAGGAGGGGCATCAATATTTTAATTAAGGAGAGAGATTTTTTTCTGAATCTTATCTAAAGGCACCCCACCACCACCACTTTTCCCATTTTTATTTAAATTTGGGTTTAGGTTTACTTAAACCCTTAGGCAAATAGAAAAGTGAATGGGAGAGGGTGGGAGGGTGTAGGCTAAGTCAGCATTCCTGGTTAATGGGAAAATGAATTAAACTAGAGAGGGGATTCCAGTGAACAGTGCCCCGAGAAATTTGCTCTGCTATTTTATATATTTTATGATTACAAATTTGATAGAAAGTCTAAGAGTAAATGTTTAGGGCTTCTGTGCTCTTTAAATAATCACACAAATATGGATGTCGATCACAAAGCCCACTTTAGTTTTTTAAGTCAGCCACGTTTACAGGGGAGGGGGGGGCTTTTTTCCTCTTCCTCCCCTCTCATCATAATGTAAAGAGAGACCGTTTCACAAGGGGAATGCACAGTAGGCTCCAGTAAGAGCAGCAGGACTAATCATATGCAGAACAGCTTTAAAGAACAAAGATTAATAACTAGGTATATAGGGGGATTGATTTCTTTACATTAAGTATTGCCGAGAAGGAATAGTAATATTTGTCGTCGGTGTGAGGCATTTGAGATAGAGGGGATAAAAGCCCCCCCCCCAAATGATCACATCACTCCTCCCTTGAGTTGTATTAGCACAGTAAATCCAAGGATGGGCTCATCAGTGAGAAATACTTTGCCGAGATAACTCTGCATTCTGATACATATGGTCTCTTTCCTTTTGGAAGACCCAGCTTACCTTGACCAGTCTTATTAGACAGTAGCATTAAAATTCTCATTAATAATGTTGACAGTTATGTCGATTATATCTGCCAACAGACCTCTTCATTCCTGTTAAGAATTTTCCGTGTTAGTTCATAAAGTCTAGTTCTGACTTTGCAATGTTTGGTAGAGGAGAAGATTTCCTATGTGTTTCCTTTTCATTGTGTTTTCTAATGTGGTACATTTGTGACAGTGTTTAAGTTCTGAGTTTCAGTGAATTATGTAGGACTGAAATACCCAGAGTCCTTTCTGTTTTTAATGTATAGGGGAGGTATTTCAGGATTGTAAAATATGCCTGAAATATGCCATTTTGATGCATTTGTAAGGTATTTAAACCAAGGAATGATCTGGCTATCTGAAAACTCAGATGCACTAGGGGGGAGAAAAGCTACATGCTGCAGCATATCAGCTTTTGTCAACCTGCCAGCGGCGGAGCAGACCGTGCTGCACGGAGCAATAAAAAGGGAATTAGGAAGCTCACTGCTGGAGGAGAACAGTCAAATTAAACACCTTTTTGAAACGATGAGCATGTATACATTGCAGATCTATTAAATGTAGGTTCTCAGTGAGGTTGGGGTTGTGCTCAGGCTGGTACAGAAGAGAAATGATGAAGCAGGAGTGGTCTGGTGACATTTTTCCGACTTGATTGGCTGGGGTGTGTGATGTAATAGGTTACAGTGCAGCCCCTTATAGGTTTTAAAATGAATTCCAAGACACCATTACAAAGAAAGCCGGACTCTTTTCTTATAACTGAGCTCAGCCAAGGAAACTCTCGCACAAATGTACAACACTGTTTGGACTATGGAAGACCTGGATTTAGAATATGCTAAGACAGATATAAATTGTGGCACAGACTTGATGTTTTATATAGAAATGGATCCACCAGGTAATACTGCAGTATTCTCATGGAAAGCTAGTTAATTTTATGGCATTTTATTTTGTTTTTGACAGCTACTGTAACAGAGCCTCTTTAGATTTCTATTTTTATTAATTTGTTCTAATTTAATAAGAATTAGTTTGATCATAGCTTGAAAATTAAACCAGCTGACTGCCTGTGGAAGCCAGCAGATCAGGGTGTATGTGGTAAATGCTTATTCTTACTTGGATGGATATGAATGGAATGCCAGTTTTCACTGGTGTCTTTTGTTAAGATTTTTTGCTCTCTGGGTTATATTGTTGTGTATCGTTCCTTTAATTAAAATTATGCCTCCTTTGTGCTGCTCTTCTCTGTTGACAGTGGATGAGAACAGTGGTGTACTTTTGCAGTGATAGCCCTTGGTACTTTAGAAAGCCTGTAAAATGTAGCAGTGATTGCAACTCAGTTCTAGGTGACCTGAAACTATTCTAAAGCAAATGGTGAGACTTTGCCTGCTCTCTCTTATATTAAGATACTGTAATGAGAAAAGAAGTTGGCTCTCCATTCCTTAGTCCTAGTCTTTATAAAATATTCTTGATAGCCTCCTGAAGTAATTTTTACATAAATTAAAATAGTAACCATGCTTTAAAACTTATGACTTAGAATTTAGCTAAAAATCCTAGACTTATTTTGCTTTCTAAATTATTTCACCCCTCTGTTAGCCCTCCTCCCAATTAAGAAAATTTCAGGAACACTGTAGCCTTTCGTTTGTCACCAGTTGGTATCTGAATACTGATTTGACATTGAGAAAGAGGGATATGGTTTTTAATCAGTCGGCATATAGAGCTCAGTTTATTCAGCAGAATATTAACAGGAACACTGAAGAGGTTCAGGTCACAGATGAGTTTCTTAAAGTGGCTTTTGGCAGCACAGTGCCTGAAATACTCAGATCAGAGGAACCTCATTCTCCTCTTAAGACATATTGCCGTAGATGTGCTTCTTTACCATAACAGCATTTGTGGAGGGCAGAGACCGAGTTTGTCTTACAATTAAATAAGAAGAGGGAATTAATGCCAACCCGTGTGGTTCCTCCTGCTCATCTGCTCACGGCTTTGTGTGTTAGGTGGACTTGACCAGGCACGAACCTTTGATATAACTGGAACCTGGAAGTGGCAAAGGGCATGACTCCTGATTTACTCCAAAGTCCATTCACGTGGGCAGCCCAATTTATGTGTTAGTCTCCAAACTGTTCTCTTTTTCAGTTTCTTTCCTCTTTGAGCCATACTGTGAAAGGTGTCTGACTTTTTCTTTTTTTCTTTTTGGAAGAAAATTAATCATGTTTCATGGAATGCTGAATGATTGCTGTATTTCACAGTTGCTCTTCTTTTATCTAAAGAAATTGAGGTCTACTTTAAAATGTTTAATTTTAGTTTGGGCTTGCAAACAACCTTTTCTTTCTCCTTAATCTACAGCACTGCCTCCTAAACCACCAAAACCCACTACTGTAGCCAACAACGGTATGAATAACAATATGTCCTTACAAGATGCCGAATGGTACTGGGGAGATATCTCTAGGTAAGCGCACAGAAACACTTAGTTTTCACCAGAGACAGAGGGGGTTACATGAAGGGAAAGAAAAGCACCAGCTTGCTAAGTTGCATTTTTAGGATGTCATCCAACATAAGCATGAAGCATAGTTGGTTTGCTTCCAAAGGCGATCAGAGAAGTCCCTGAGCCACTGGGGAACTGTAGGTGCTGGGTGCCACGAGAAATTATTGTAAATGCCCGAGAAGTCCAGTCATGGACCGAGTCATCAGGGAAGCACCGGGATGAACTGAGGCTGCCTAAAAGCAGTGGGGAAACCCATGTGTGGCAGGCGAAGCTCTAAGAATTAACATTATTGTTATCCTACACATAATGAAATAAAGTGGCATTTTTATTCTTAGCTTTTTAAAAGTAGGAGGGAGAGGAAACCTCTTTGGGATCATGGCTTTCTTTGCTAATTTTTTAGCATGTTTGGTTAAAAAATAAATTAAAACTTTGTACCGCAGTTGTACCAATAGTGAAAGTAGGTTTAAAAACAAAACAAAACAACTCCCAAGCACTTGTTTATAAATGAGATGGAGCTTGTAACATTTTTTTATATAAACAGAGAATAAATTGTTAAGCGTTGAAAATAATTAATAAATATAAATCTGTGGGGGTAGGGAATATACAGACTTTCTCTGTACTTTATGGTCAATTTTGCTGTGAACCTAAAATTGCTCTAAAAATTAAGTGTATTAAAAAAATGCGCCTAGAATCACTACACCCTCAAGGTGAGCATCGTCCTGTGTTCTTTTCACCTCAGGGAAGAAGTGAATGAAAAACTTCGAGACACAGCTGACGGGACCTTTTTGGTACGAGACGCATCTACTAAAATGCATGGTGATTATACTCTTACACTAAGGTGAGCCAAAGAGTGTAGGTAAAATTGGGGTGGCTCAGGGTGACATTCAAGCATATTTCTTTAAAGAAAATTGTAATGCCGTTATGTTTATGTTGTATTTATAGGAAAGGAGGAAATAACAAATTAATCAAAATATTTCACCGAGATGGGAAATATGGCTTCTCTGACCCATTAACCTTCAACTCTGTGGTTGAATTAATAAACCACTACCGGAATGAATCTCTAGCTCAGTACAATCCCAAGTTGGATGTGAAATTACTTTATCCAGTATCCAAATACCAACAGGTAATCCAATACTCATGCTGTTATGTTATTTAAATAAGGTACTTTCAATGCCTAGAAACATTTTGAAGCAGATGAATTACATGTAATGAACTTTGAAAAGCTTTGTACTTGTAATCACAAAATTACATTTGGAGAAGCTGAATACAATACTTCAAGGATTTTTTTCATGTTAGATACCTTGTTTAACAGTTCTTAATTGATTAAATACCTTATCAACTGAATTTCTTTTCCTTATGCTCTCTAATCCTTCTAGGATCAAGTTGTCAAAGAAGATAATATTGAAGCTGTAGGGAAAAAATTACATGAATATAACACTCAATTTCAAGAAAAAAGTCGGGAATATGATAGATTATATGAGGATTATACCCGTACTTCCCAGGTGAGTTTTCTGTGGAAATCAGATTAAATTTTAGAAGTCTTAGTTATTAAAATGTAACACATATTATAGTCAGCTTCAAAAAAAGAGTAAAGAAGGGAGGGTTTTTGTAAATAAAGTAGGGGGAGAGATCATTTGTTTGTGAATCATTGTGTCTTGAAACCTTGTAAATGAAGCCTTTAAGTATCAGAATAACAAATTAAACTCACAAAATAAATGAAGGGGTTGCTGAGTTTTAAGTTGATTTGAGATCATTCTTGATTGAACAATTCTTTTTGGGTTGGGAGCTAATAATAACTGGAAGTTCCACAGAACTGTCTGATCTCAGAAACAGACATTTAACCATTGTGTACTCTGCCCTGGAAGACAAGGGCAGCACTCACTGTTTTGTTTTCCTGGAGATGTAATCTTCTCTGGGCCGGCCTGCGTCTTGGACCGGCAGGGGGAGCAGAAGGCCACGTGGATGCCATGAACAGCTGATAAAGTGGGACAGCTGTAACAAAGATGAAAACTTTGGAAATTGTCAAGCAGTCATCTTCTGTAGACTGGAATAATTCCCAAAGGAAATGTGTGCTTTTTTTGTGACAGTATTTTAGTGGGTTTTATGAATTAGAGGCCCACCTTGCTAACAAAGTACTTACATTCTAGATAATTATACAGATCACATGTCCTGGGAGTGTCTCACAATAAGAAATTACCTATTCTACCGAAGGTGTGACATGGTCTTGCTAAAATTGTGTTGCAGGAAATCCAAATGAAAAGAACAGCTATTGAAGCATTTAACGAAACCATAAAAATATTTGAAGAACAGTGCCAAACCCAGGAGCGCTACAGCAAAGAGTACATAGAAAAGTTTAAACGTGAAGGCAATGAGAAGGAAATACAAAGGTCAGTCAACCATGAGTATCCCTTTGTCCTTGTTAGAGATCACCAGAATCTTCTACAACTGCTTAAAAACGATCTCGCTTTTGCTGCTTTGCATGATTACAAAGCAGTGGGGAGAGAAAGCATTCTTTACCCGAGGGAAACCTTCATGATGAACTTTGGCAATTACAGATGCATTTGTCTTGACTGTAGGATTATGCATAATTATGAAAAGCTAAAGTCTCGAATCAGTGAAATCGTGGACAGCAGAAGACGACTGGAGGAAGACTTGAAGAAGCAGGCAGCTGAGTATCGGGAGATTGACAAACGCATGAACAGCATTAAACCAGACCTCATCCAGCTGAGAAAGACGAGAGACCAATACTTGATGTAAGCTGTCAGGGACGGAGCCCTGTCAGGGAATGCTTGGGAATGGCAAAAATTAAGGATACGTTCTGAACGCGTTTTCCTTTCGAAACTCTCTTTCAGGTGGTTGACTCAGAAAGGTGTCCGGCAGAAGAAGCTGAACGAGTGGCTGGGCAACGAAAACACCGAAGAGTAAGTCTTTACCACAGATGGGAGGCAGCACAAGATTTTCTTCATTTTAGGAAAACGCACGACTTGCTTTATTTAGAGAACAAGTGAGGAATTTTACTGAGTTTGGAACATCTTGTAGGAGGAAATGTGTAAACTCAGTCTCATTATCCAGAATTTTTTAAAGGGAAAGTTTAGGGAGGGCAGAGAGAGATTTATGTTTTTCCCATAATGCCATTCTGTGTCCATAAGGATGTCCCTAAATATCTAAAAAAATCCTAACATGTGTTTGGAACAATAATGATAAAAAAAAGGACACAGGCTTAGTATATGATTGAAGCTTAAGCCCATGTTTTGTTTGAATTATCTGAATACTGGCAAGCCACCTCCTCCATCAATTTCCTGATCTAAACTGGACAAACAGGATTATTTAATACCTTCCCAGGTATCTGAGCTTAGTTGCTGGCTTGCTGTTGCTGACTCTTTGTCCAGAGAGGTTATGTGGAAGTTGCAACTGGATGAGAGGAAAACTCAGGCCAGAGAGTCTGGTTGGGTCAGACCCGTGACAACTGGTCTGAGGTGCTGGCCGGAGGGGCAGAAACAAGGTCAAAGTGATGGGAGGGACAGCGGGGCAGGCTGGTGGTTCCCGTGCACTTCACTTAGCAACCTGCCCTCCTGCTCCTCAGCCAATATTCGCTGGTGGAAGACGATGAGGATTTGCCCCACCATGACGAGAAGACGTGGAATGTCGGAAGCAGCAACCGAAACAAAGCTGAGAACCTGCTGCGAGGGAAGCGAGACGGCACTTTTCTTGTCCGGGAAAGCAGTAAACAGGGCTGCTACGCCTGCTCTGTGGTGTACGTATCTCCAGCCAACAACTGGTCCCGGTAACAGCTCCTGAAGAGGTGTTTTGTTTAGCCAGCCGAGGGGGCAAGGATTTGGAAAAGTTCCTTACAGGACAACAATTTAGAAGGGGAAATAGGCATAATACTTTAAAGTCTGTCTGTTAGGAGAGTCTAGTAGGAAGAAACCTGCTTTTTAGTTGCAGCTACTTTAAGCCTTTCTTTTTTTCCATCTTTAACATGGGAATGTCGGTGCTGGCTCTTTATTTTTGCCTCCCAAGGCTAGTAGAGTTAGAACCTGAGGGAACTCGCATAAGAGCACCACCCCCAGGGGAAACGTCCCCATCAGCAACAGGGGAAAACAATAAGCAAAAAGAACCCCAGCCACTGTCCTTGAGATAATTACACCCAAGGGAAGACATTTTTGTCATAGGGCACACTTTCGTGTTGCTAATTAGTAGTCTGGTGAGTACTTGGGATGAAAAGTGAGTTTTGGGTCACTAACAGCACTTCAGAGGGTGAGCGCCCCCCAGGAGGGCGAGGCTCTTAAAAGCACATTATGCTCTGGGACTCCCTCCCTGGAAGCAGAGAAACAGCCTTATAGGAAAGGAGGAGTAAGAAGAACTTGGAGGGAGGGCCAGGGAATAGAGAAGAGAGGAAATGCCAAGGTGGAGAAGCATGCAGCCATCTGAAGGCCAGCCTTAGAGAAGGGATTGTGTTAATCACCAGCAGCGCTACGACTCTGGTCGCACGGCGGCGCTGATGCTGACGCTTGGCAGCTGCCACTTGCTACGTGCTTACTGCATTCCTGGCATTCTATCAAGCACATCATCTCATTTCTCAAAGCTGCCCTGTGACACATACATTACTATCATCTTCCTTTTCAGCCATTTTTAAAGATAAAAATACAGCAGTTCAGTGAGGCTGGGTTCCCTACCCAAGTCCCCCAGCCAGTGAGGGACAGAGGAGTCTAACAGTTCACCTGGCACTGCTCCCCACGCGGAGACTGGCCTGCGTCAAGTGCACTGTTGGATGATGATGATTTTGCTAAAAACACCTGCGGTGTCCTGGTTTGTCAAGGTCCAAACGCATTTGGTCTCTCTCCTCCCCAGGGTGGACGGTGAGGTGAAGCACTGCGTCATCAACAAAACCTCGACCGGCTATGGCTTTGCCGAGCCCTACAACCTGTATGGCTCCCTGAAAGAACTGGTGCTCCATTACCAACACACCTCCCTGGTGCAGCACAACGACTCCCTCAACGTCACACTAGCCTACCCGGTGTATGCGCAGCAGAGGCGATGAGGTGCGGGCCATGCGACCCTCCTCCTGAAGTTCAGCCACCCTGAGGCCTCTGGAAAGCACAGGGCTCCTCTCCAGCCTGCCCTGCGAATTGAGCTGCGGAAACCAAGCCGTCTGTCTCCAAATGGGACTCGAGCTTTCGACAAAAGCAGTGGGGGAAGACGTGCAGCCTAGCACTGTGCGATGACCAGACGCTTCTCATCTGGAGTGCTTATCCTTCCTTCCTTTCCTTTTTAAAAAATTTTTTGGTTTAATTTAAAGCCACCACAACACACAACACAAAGAGAAAAAGAAATGCAAAAATCTCTGCGTGCAGGGACAAAGAGGCCTTTACCCATGGTGCTCGTTAATGCTTTCTGAAGCTTTACCAGCTCGAAGTTGGGACCTTGTACACCAGAGAGTGGATGGGGCCGGAGAGCCCTGGCCTGGGAGCGCTCGGTCCAGCCTGGTTTGGCCTGGTGTTGCTGTGCACGGTGGACCCGGGCACTTCGCACTGTGGATTATTTCACTTTCTAACGGATGAACAACGTGTAGCGCAAAGGCACTTCGGCTCGCAAAGGGACACTTCCGGAGAACGTCAGCTCACGTCTATTCAGAGAAATTCTGTGGTAGCGAAGTGCCAGAAGGCGTTTTGTTTAAACTTTTCAACAAAAAACAAAGCCCACCAGTGGAAAAATGGAACTTAGAAAAGAGGACTTAAAATGACATTTTCAGTATATAAAATATGTACATAATGATGACTGACTATCAAATAGATGGATTTGTAACAATACCAAATAGCTTCTGTTTTGTTTTGCTGAAGGCTAAATTCACAGTGCTATGCAATTCTTAATTTTCATTAAGTCGTTCTCTCAATTTTCAATGTACCTTCAGAATAAGCTCCCCCTACCCCACTTTTTGTTGCTTGAAAATACTGTTGTCCCTGGTTTTTGTGTTAATATTCATTTTGTTATTCTTTTACTTTTTTTTAAAGAAGAAATGTACAGGATGCCAGTTTTAAAAAAGGCTTCAGAATTAAAACTATGAAATATTTTACAGTTTTTCTTGTACAGAGTACTTGGCTGTTAGCCCAAGGTTAAAAAGTTCATAACAGATTTTTTTTTGGACTAAATGTTTTGTTGGGCAGTGCCTGATAAGCTTCAAAGCTGCTTTATTCAATAAAAAAGAGAAAGATATATGAATATGACAAAGTATCGCTGAGTTCAACAATGTTGTTTCAAGACTCTTAAAATACGGTACCTGGCAAGTGTGTTTCATAAAGAATTGTGAACTTCTTGAGTCTAGGGAGGGGATGTAGCTAAGGGATGTACAGGGGGGTGGGGGGTGGCGTGGCGGAATGCACTTTCTCTTTCTCATGATTGGAGAAAAAGTACCTAACTGCAAAGTGGAGTTGCTTATACTTCAGTCTTTCCCACTTCGATCTGCTAGTTATTATCAACTATGACAACTACAGATCCACTCTAACACAGTGTAGCTGGTCAGATATTTTCAGTTCTTAGGAAGGAAGGAAGGCTCCCAGAACAGCGTCCCACCTTTGTTCGGAACGCTGATTTCAAGGTATAATTGCTACATTTAGAAAATATGTCTCTTTTTAACTTTAGACTACCATTACAACCAACATTCATTTTAGAAAAAGCATGATCTGAAAAAAAGATTTTTATCTGGCTATTTGTTGTTTTCCTAGCTTCCCATTCATGTTAGGGCATAAAGCAAACAGGCATGATCGTTAACTGTTTCTGCTGTGGGCTGTGTGGAGCTTGTGAAAGTCATGACCATTTCAGGAATCATAGCAACAGTCCTCACTCATCCCAGGGACTGTAGGAGGCGTGCTTCACTGTGGGGAAAGGGAGGGGCTGCTAGAGTCATCTCCGGGCTTTGGGGCAGGCATGGGGGGAGGTCTCCCTGATTCACAAGTGCAGAAGCCTTTCTGCTCAGTGGAAGTTGTGTACGTATTGGGAGGAATACAGGAGAATTATAATCATGGTCACTACGCTGGTAGATTAAAATGGAATCTTACAATTTCAGTTTTTCTTAACATTAGATGCACTCACACTTATTTCTCTTCCCTTCAAATATTGGGGTTGAGGGGCTTTTTTTTTTAATGTTCCTTTTAAAATTCGTTTGAAAGACTGTCTAGCAGTTGTAGACTTAGTCAATTGTAGAATGTATTTTTTTTTCCTCTTTACGTGAAGCTACTCATATCAAGAGCAATAGTCTTACAGCAGACCGTCAGCCCTCAAACTTGACTTCGGATCTGACATCTCCCTCTCTTCTGTAAACAGTTGAGGATTTTCCTGGTTTGAGTCTGTGAGTGTCTGATTTAAAACCATGCTTCCACATCACATGGAGGTCTAACAGGTAGTATTAGTTTATAAACGAGGGTGGGTGTTTTGTTTTTTTGGTAGCACATCCATGTATGCTATTAAGTATAAATATTTTTCATTTAATTTCTAAAGTGTTAGATCTAAGATGGAATATTTCATTAATCGTTACATTTCATAAAGAGTTTTTGTTAGTGTTTTTGCTTCGACATTTCGCCAGATGACACGGTATCAGGCATCTGCCTTATTTTTGCATCTCACGAGCACAAACGGTAGATTCTCTTTGAACTGCAGAGGCAGGACTCCTAACTCCCCGGGACAGTGAGTCACACCACACCCGTGATGTCACACCTCTGCCAGGTGCCTTGAGTGCATGTAGTGTGCCCACCTATGTCCTTCTAGACGTTTGACCAGCAGAGCTCCCTGGGTCCCTTCGGACAGTCGTCTCCAACGAACACTGCCTCGTGGCTCACCAGTACGAACAGATACAGCAGAGGTACACTGATACATGCTCCTGTCTGTGCATTGATTTTCCCCACCCAAGAGAGACCGTCTCCCAAAGGTGAGAGCCAGAGGCTGAGCTGCAGAGGGACTGTGACAGGGCTGTGGATGTGGGGGCATTAGGACCTGATATTAGACAGGAGAGAGAAATCGAAACCACATGAAAAGGCAAAAAAGCATGTATTTGCAACATCTGACAACTTCACGGCCCTTGATATATGTATATATGTATATGTGCATGGACTGTGTTTCCAGTACACCTTTCAGCCAAAACAGATCCACAGTCGTCGAGTTCAAGTGCATAACAAGCAAATGTCTAGTACAGTTCTTGTATATGTGTATGGGTTGTTTCTTTCCTGTGAATTTGCTTTGTTTTGTCTTATAAAGGTGAAAATTGTTTGCAAGTGAAGTGAGAAGTTCATAATTCTCTGGCTTTTTTCCCCTGTTTTTAAAAGTTACTCCTTTTGAGAAGCTAGTCTAGATGACTGGCTTACCTTGGAAATCCTTGTTTTCAATGTGTCAAGTCAAAATGTGTTTATGTGAGCTGTCACTGTAGGGAACCAATTGCTTTGTCATATAGCTGGTGATGAAGTAGTAACGTGTTTGGGAAGTCCTACTGATGTTCCTTATTGGGAGAAAATTCTGCTGGTTTTAACAACTGTGCTTTTGCTATGCATGGTATCCAGGTCAGCTGGGAAGCAGACCCTGAAGTCCGAGTTCAGGGTCACTTAGGAAAGGGGCAATTTAAAGCACAATGCCTCACACAGGACAAAGTTCCAAAATGCCAAATTCTTATTTTTAAAAAATCTAGTTATGTAAAATACTACTAGTATGAGTGGGGAGGGAGCAGAATTGGGTTCATTGGAAACACTATCCAACTCAACATTAAACTTGTCACCATGAGATAGCATTAGCTACCCAGGATGCTGCTATTAAAAAAAGAAACTCATTTATATGTGTGTATTTTTTAAAGCTACAATCTGTTCAATGTTTTTACAAATCTGTTTATATGACATTGTTAAAATAAAATTGGTCTTTTGACGAGAGGGAGGATGTGATGGTCAGTGGTAATTTTGCCTTCACAAGGCAACGGGGTGGGGGCGGGGGAGCGTGCCTCCTCGACAATTGGTTCAAGCTATAGATTTACTGGAGCTACGTCTTGTTGTTTTAAGTTGCTTTAATGCATTGTATTAGGTCTTCAAACAGAATAAAGGTTGTTTTGAAACTTAAGTGATGGTTTGAAATTTCAATTATCGCCTAAGAAATATTTCTGAAACCACTCTCTTGCTCTTTTGGTTATCGAAAGTTGCTGTTTCTATAGTCTCCCACCGACCCCCTTTCATTCTGTTACCTCACTTTTGTAATGTGAGAAGGGCATTAAGAGTGGTCACGAGAATGATGGGTCAGTGTTGTTAACATAATTACAGCATACGCTTAATGATGAAACACCTCGAGGTGATGTCACTTCAAGACCTGTTCTTGCTGTGAGAAAACATAAGACTGCCCACTGTCCCTCAGTCCCTGTCCTCCACCACCCACCTCCAGATGGTCAGAATCACTCTCTACAAACTATGGTTGGTTAAGGAATTGGTTTGTCCCCGTCCTGCAGTTTGCATAGTTTGAACGCTCAGTGCAGGGACAGCGCGAGGCTTTGTGCAGTGTGCAGAGTGTGACATGGGCTTGTAGACTGGGAGCTGAGGACCCTCCAGATTCAGGCTTCACATTGTAGCACCTAGTTAATCTGAAATGACGTTCCCATCTCGTTTTCCTTGCTGAGTGAATTTATGGCAATGCCCCTTGGCACGTATATGGTGCTTACTTTACAGGTAGGCACAGTGCAAACCCTGGACATACAGACATGGTTTAGTCATGGAGATGAGAGGAGCACACATAAATAACAGTCTGTGGTCATGGCAGCAGTGGCATCTCTGTGCATGGCAATGACCCTGAGATTCGCTTCTCGCTTTCCTCCTGCTCTGTCGTGTACTACAAAGAACTGTATTCCCAGGCTGTTTGCATTCTGGCTTCTGGGTAGTCAGTCTCCTGCGAGGCTCCAGCCCCTCGGACACTCCCTCTCTCTGGGGTCTCAGCAGTCTTACTTTGCCTTCACTCTCAGTGGAAGCCTCTGGCTTCTCAGCTCTGGCAATGCTGCCTCCTTGCATTTTCACTGTAGCCCAGGGGTGGTGGGCGGGTGGCTGCTTTCTGCCCTTGCTGAACTTCTGGTTTTCCTCATTACCCCTTGTTGGTTTCTGAGCCCTTCCATCATCTGCGTAACTATTTCTCCTTATTCAACTCTGTAAGAACTAAAGTCATTTCTTTTTGTTCCCCTGACTGGTCTCTGATTGATATACCAAGTGATTTTTCTCCATTAAACACTTCATATGCAGTACGTGATATAATCCTTCCACAATTGAGTTAGAAGATAATACCCACCCCCCACTACCTTCCACAGATGAGAAAACTGAAACTTAGATGTTAAATGACTTACAATCATGCAGCAATTAGCGCACAGGGCTGAGTGCCTAGGTGGTCTGACTCAGGCCAGAGCTCTTCGCCCCTGTGCTGAAACAAACTTGCAGTGGAAAACCTACTGTGTACAGGGGTGTCCTGCCTTTTGGCATCTCTTGGTCACACTGAAAGAAGAGTTGTCTTGGGCCACACATTAAATACATTGTTACACATATTCACAAAAAAATCTCAAAATGTTTCAAGTAAATTTACAATTTTTGTTAGACTGCATTCATAGCCATCCTGGGCTGCATGCGGCCCATGATGGGTTGGACACCCCTGTTAAGAAGTTTAAGGAAAAGTTCATTGGTCACCCTTCCTGCTGAGGATCTGACCGTGTGGCTCCCAACTGGTGGACAGTGCACAAGTGGGCAGTGATGAATGGCAGGAAATGGCATGGGCCTGCTTTATACCAGTGGTTCCCCAGGAGTGGTCCCCAGTGACAGCATTAGCGTTGGCATCACTGCTTGGAACCCTGTTAGAAGTGCATACTCCAGGGCCCCACCCCTGGCCCACAAACTCTCAAATCAGGACCCAGCAAATGTGTTTCAACAAGCTCTCCAGGTGATTTTAATCCACACTGAAGTTTGAGACTGACTACTTAAGGTCACCTGATGGTTGAAAAATAGCCCTTCTAGTTTATATAATTTATGCTCAGAGTATACAGGAAAGAAATAGACTGATTTAGAGCTTAGGAGGCTCAGGCTGGTCCTAGCTCTGTCTTTAACCAGCTGTGGAAAAGCGATGAACTCAGTTTACCCATCTAGACCTCCAACTCCCTGTCTGTGAAACAGGCTCTGAGTGTGCATGTCTCCAGGACTGCCTCCAGTCTACGCCGTGTGTTGTGACAGGTGAACTGAATGAGAGTGCTCAAGCCCAGTTCTCCACTCACAATTTGACCTCAGTTATCACCCACAACGGGACTGGCGCCTGCAGACCACTGACGTTGACCGAGACCTGCGCTTTTTGTTGTCAGTGACAATAGCCAAGAAAGCATTAGCAGAATTAGGGTCTGTTTGTCTTGATGACATCTTAAAGCTACACTTTAGATGAATCCAAATGGGCAGCCAGGTTCTTGATAATGTGGAGCGGAATATGCTTGGAGATGACACATTGTGCCTCTGTCTAAAGCACAGGGCACTGAGTCAGAGAGCTTGGCCTACTGAATTCCCTGGAATGTGGCAAGAGGCAGGTAAGAGTTCCGTGACAAGACCTGATCCTGTGTCAACTCATTAACAAAACTTTTTACTAAACTTGCCCTTTAAAAAGTCTGTCTAAAAGGAAGACTCCTACAAAGACTTAAAAGGAAAACCTGAAACCATGAAACTCCCAGAGGAAAACAGGAAATAGCTATTTGGTATGGCTTTTCACAATGATTTTTTGGATATGGCACCTAAAGCACACAAAAAAAATAAACAAGAGTGACTACATCAAACTAAAAAGCTCCTGCATAGCAAAGAAAGAAAAAAAAAAGAAAACCACTGCTGGGAGTGAGGCGGAAGCAACCCTGCACCACAGAGACCAAGAGAGGCTGCGTTACAAGGGTAAGAGGAACAGCTACACGCTGACTGCATTGCCCCTTCCCTAGGCTGGTGCAGTACCGCGCCAAAAAGTCTCCCTTGAGCCTCCGTGGGAAAGGAAAGCTCAGAGGGGACATCTAGCCTCCACCCCTAGCATTGTGGATCACTCTTGGGAGCCCTTACTCTGGTGTTGCCCCACAGGGCAATCTGCAGGGCTCTAGCACTGGGCATCTGATTGTGACAGAGAGGAGAAGAGGGCCTTCCAACAACCAGCACCTGGATCTTGGCAAACCAAGCTTCTCCCTGCAGAGCCCCAATAGTAGCCCCAACCAGCAGCTTTGCTTTCTGCAAATCTAAGGCAGTGGTGCAGTCTGACCAAAGTAGTTGGCAGGTGTGCCTGATTTGGGTCCTCAAATGAGGAGCTTTGCTGGCCCTAGAGCTCTGTCTGCCACACCCAGGCAGAAGAGCTGAGTCACAGCTCCACTCACTCTAGAGTAAGGCCCCTAGCCCCATCTGACAGGAAGGGCTGGCATGAACACCTGGAAGCTTTGCAACCAGGCAATGCTCCAGCCAAGAGGCAGGCAGGCAGAGCTGATTGCCCTCAGGGCAAAGCAGGTGGCCCTGTACAGCCAGGAAATTTGGGGCACAGGTCAGTTTGAATCAAGACTACAAAGAAAGAACCTGAGCAGCCTTGGAGCTGTTTTTCCCACCACACCTGGGCAGGGAAACTAATTCAAAGCTATTATTACTGAATACAGCCGTCAGCCTGCCGGACCGGGGAATCTTAGCAGAGCACATGGGAAGCTGCATATCTCATCCAACAGCCCTGCTTACAGTAGAACTCAAATAGAGACTACAGCCCATGGCTCTTCCAGTATTCAGAGCAAAACTGGTGGCCTCACGTGACTAGAATATTCAATGCAAGCTCTTGCCTGATTCAGGTCCCTAAACAATACTTTGTACAGTCCCTGGATCGCATCCTGCTGCCCTGCCAGAACAGGGAAGCTAACTCATAGCCCCACCTACTGCTGAGTATAGTAATCAGTGCTGACTATCTAATAAGCCTGGCAAGAGAATCCAGGTAATTGTGAAGCCCATTCTACAGCTTCACTTGGTCAAGGAACCCTACCCAGCAGTTCTCAGAAAGTGGCACATACTCCTCATAATCAACCTCAGAAGTCAAAGAGTTGCCTCACACCAAAATAAGACCTAGTAGCAAGCCCCACCTGCCTGACATTGCCAACACACAGGTCTAGAAACCCAAACTAAGCTGAATGGTGAAAAACTGTTTCTGCCACAGGGAACCAGCAGAGTCTAGAAGAGGAGATCACTTACTCAAACATGGATATCAACGTAAGGAATCAAACATCATGAAAAATCAGGTAAATGTGACATCACAAAAGGAAATGAATAAAGCTTTAATAAATGACCCTAGAAATGGAGATCTATGAAATGTCAAAGGTTTGGGAATAATTCTTTTAAAGAAATGTAGTGAACTATAAAAACACAGAGACAACTAAATTAAATTAGGAGAGCAAGGTATCGATAAAACGAGTTCAACAAGGAAATATAAACTATTTAAAAAAATAAAACAAAACAAGAAAGCCTAGAGCTAAAAATACAGTAACTCAACTGAAGAATTTGATACAGAGCTTCAAAATCAGGTGTAATCCTGCAGAAGAAAGAATAAGCTATCTGGTAGATGAGACATTTGGAAATGACCAGCCAGAGAAGCAAAAAGAATGAAAAAGAGTGAAGAAAGCCTGTTGGATTTAGGGGACACAATGAAAAGAAGCAGCACTCATGTTATGGTAACTCTAGAAGGAGAAGAGTGAAAGAGACAGGAAGTATATTTAAAGCAATAATGACTGAAAACTTCCCAATTCTAGGGAGAGAAGTAGACACACAGATCCAAGAGGCTCAAAGACTGAATCCAAACACCAAATAGACTGAATCCAAGTAGAATTATACCAGGATGCATAATTAAATTGTCAAAAATAAAAAACAAAGAAAAATTTAAACACCCCAAGGGAAAAGAGAAAACTTAAGTTGTTACCAACTTAAAATAGACTGCTATAGATATAAGTTGTTATATGTAATCCTTATTGTAACCACAAAACAAAAACCTACAGTAAGTACCCAAAAGAGAAAGAATATAAGCATACAGCTAAAGAAAGTGATTAACACACAAAGAAAGGGGAAAAGCAAAGGAAGTATGAAAACAGCCACAGAGCAATTAACAAATGGGCAATAAGCACATACCTGTCAATAATTACTTTAAATAGGCTAAAATTTCCAATCAAAAGACACAGAGTGGCCAAATGGATTTTTAAAAAAGATGATCTATGTGTTGCCTACAAGACATTCACTTTAGATATAAGGGCACACACAGACTGAAAGTGAAGGGATGGAAAAAGTTATTCCATACAAATGAAAATGAAAAGAAAGCTTGAGGAACTATAGTTATATAAAAAATACTTTAAAAACAAAGACTGCAATAAGAGAAAAAGAAAGGTATTATACAATGATAAAGGAGACAATTCAACAAGAAGATATAACATTTGTAATTGTACACCTAACATATATGAAACAATATTACCAGACCTAAATGAAGATATAGACAGCAGTAAAATAATAGTAGTAGGGAACTTTAATCTCCCACATAGTTCAATGGCTAGATCATCCAGAAAGAAAAATCAATGAAGAAGCATCAGTTATACTAGATAAACTTAAGATATTTACAAAATATTCCATCAAATAGCAACAGAATACACATTCTGTTTCCATATGCAACATTTTCCAAGATAGATCATGTTAGGCCATTAAAAAGTCTTAATAAACTTAAGAGTATTGCAATAGTATCAACCATCTTTTCTGACCACAATGGCATGAAACTAGAAATTAATTACATGGAAACTGGAAATTTTACTAATATGTGGAGATTAAACAACATGCTACTGAGCAATCAATGGGCTAAAGAAGAAATCAAAAACTATCTTGAGATAAATGAAAATGGAATTGTACCAAAGTTTATGGGATGAGGCAAAAGCTTCCCATAAGATGGAAGTTCATAATGACAAACGACTACCTCAAGAAACAAGAAAGTTCTCAAACAACTTAACTTCACACCTCAAGGAACTAGCAAAAGAACAAATGAAGCTCCAAATTAGCAGAAGAGAGGAAATAACAAAGCTTAGAACAGAAATACATAAAGTAGAAACTAAAATGACAATAGAAAAAAAATCAGTGAAACTAACAGCTAGTTCTTTACAAAGATAAACAAAATTGACAAACCTTTAGCTATTCACCAAATAAATAAATAAAATCAGAAATAAAAGATATTACAAGTAATACCACAGAAATATAAAAAATGATGAGACTACTATGAAAAATTATATGCTAATAAATTAGACAACCTAGAATAAACGGATGAATTCCTAGAAACATACAACTTACCAAGACTGAATCATGATAAAATAGAAAAATTTCAGCAAACCAAAAACAGGTAAAAAGATTTACTGTATTTTGCTGTGTATAATGCGCATTCACATTTTTGTGTGCGTTACACATGTGATTACTATATCCATTATTACACCCATGGTATGTAATCATTACACCCATGTATAATGGGCATCCTAACTTTTCTCTAAAAAATTTGGGCAAAAAAGTGTGCACAATACCTGGCAAAATACAGTAATCAGTAATCACAAACCTCCCAACAAACCAAAGTCAAGACCAGACAGTACCGTTGGTGATTTCTTGCAAATATTCAAAGAAAAGTTAATATCAATCCTTCCTAAACTCTTTCAAAAAATAAAAGAGGCGGGAACTCTTTCAAACTCTTTTACAAGGTAGCATTACACTAATACCAAAACCAGGCAAGGATACCACGAGAAAATTACAGGCCAATATTCCTGATAAACATAGATATAGCAAATCTTCAACAAAATATCAGTACACTAAATTCAACAATATATTAAAATAATTATACATCATGATTAAGTGGTATTCAATCCAGGGAGGCAAGGAGAGTTCAATATCCACAGATCAGTATATATACCACAATAACAAAATAATGATAAAAATCAAATAATCATTTCCATAGATGCAGAAAAAGCATTTGACAAAATTCAACATCCATTTATGATGAAACTCAACAGAGAGGGTATAGAGGGAATGTACCTAAACATAATAAAGGCTATATATGACAAGCCCACAGCTAAATCCATAATCAGTGGTGAAAAGGAAAACAAGGCAAGGATGTGCACTATCAGTACCTTTATTCAACATAATATGTATTGGAGTTAAAGCAATTAGGCAAGGAAAAGAGAGGGAAGGCATCCAAATTGAAAAGGAAGAGGCAAAACTGTCACTATTTGCAATGACATGATATTATAAATAGAAGACCCTAAAGGCTCCATCAAAAAACTGTTAGAACTAATAGACACATTTTGCAGGATACAAAATCGATACACAAAATATGCTAATTTCTCTATACACTAATAATGAACAATCAGAAAGAAATATTAAGAAAACAATCCCGTTTACATTTGCATCAAAAAAGTGCCTAGCAATAAATTTAACCAAAGAGGTTAAAGGCCTGTATATTGAAAACTACAAGACACTAATGAAAGAAATTGAAGATGACAAAAACAAATGGAAAGCTATTTCTTGCTCATGGATCGAAAGAATTAAATGGTTGCAATGTCCATGCTACTCAAAGTATGTATAGAATACTACCTAAGCAGATTCATTGAAATCTTCATCAAGAATCCAATGGCATTTCTTACAGAAATAAAACAATTCTAAATTTATCTGGAACCATAAAAGAACCCAAGTAGCCAAGCAATGTTGAGAAAGAATAACAAAGCCACAGGCATCATGATCCCTTGATTTCAAATTATATTACAAAACTATAGTAATTAAAATATCTAATTACTATAGTTTTATAGTAATAAAACTTCTTTATATCCTTGGTTATAGGACTTCTGTTCAGCTACATTTTAGGCATTCTGCATGATGGCTGTTCTGTAACTTACTTGTAATTCTGGTGTTGGCGTGAGAGGTTCTGAGCACCACATTTAACTGCTCTGCCATCCTCACTGGAACTTGATGTTTTTTATTTTTAAGATAAATACCCATAGTGGAATTGCTGCCTCTTATGGTAGTTCTATTCTTAATTTTTTTAAAGCTGCATATTGTTTTGCATAGTTGCTGCACTAATTTTATATTCCCTCCAACTGTGTACAAAGGGTCCCTTTTTCTCTATATCCTGAGAAACACTTATTTCTTGTCTTTTTAACAATAACCATTCTAACAGGTATGAGGTGGGTACCTGTTAGAATGGTCTAATCTACTGAGCTCACCTGGTGGGGTAGCTCAGTTGATTAGACCATCATCCCAGTATGCAAAGGCTGTGGATTCCATCCCTGGCCAGGACATATATAAATATCAAGCAATAAATGCATAAATAAGTGGAACAACAAATCAACAATTCTCTCTCTCTCTCAAATCAATAAGTAAAAAATTTTTTAAATAGTATGGTATTTAAAACAGATGCATATATCAATGACACAGAATAGAAAACCCAGAAATAATCCATACCTATATGGCAAATTTACAACAAAGGAGCCAAGAATATACAATGGAGAAAAGATAGTCTCTTCAATAAACCGTGTTAAGAAAATTGGACAGCCACATGCAACAGAATGAAACTAGACCACTATCTTATACCACACCCAAAAATTAACTAAAAATGGATTAAAGACTTGAAACCATTAAACTTCTAGGACAAGTGTGTCAAAATCATTTCCACTGGGGGCCACATCAGCCTTGCAGTTGCCTTCAAAGGGCCATATGTAATTTTAGGACTGTATCAATGTAACTACTCCTTGAAGTTAAGCAAGAGCTCGGTGCTGCCGCCAGGTAGAAACAAGGTGGAGGGCCGGATTCGGCCCGTGTGCCTTGTGTTTGTCACCTGTGTTCTAGGAGAAAACATAGGCAGTAAGTTCCTTGATACAGGTCTTAGCAACAATATTTTGAACCTGACACCAAAAGCAAAACAACATAAGCAAAAATAAACAGGTGGGAGTACATCGAACTAAACAGCCTCTACACAGACAACAAAGGAAATCATCAACAAAACAAAAATGCGCCCTATTTAATGGGAGAAAATCATGTATCTAACAAGGAGCTAATATACAAAATATATAAAGAATTCACATAACTCAATAGCAAAAAAAACTGATCAAAAATGGGCAGAAGATATGAATAGACATTTTTCCAAAGAAGACAAACAGATGGCCAAGCAGTACATGAAAAGATGCTCTATATCATTTAATCATCAGAGAAATGCATATTAAAACCACCTCTTACCTGTTAGAATGGTTATTATTAAAAAGACAAGAAATAAGTGTTTCTCAGGATACAGAGAAAAAGGGACCCTTTGTACACAGTTGGAGGGAATATAAAATTAGTGCAGCAACTATGCAAAACAATATGCAGCTTTAAAAAAATTAAGAATAGAACTACCATAAGAGGCAGCAATTCCACTATGGGTATTTATCTTAAAAATAAAAAACATCAAGTTCCAGTGAGGATGGCAGAGCAGTTAAATGTGGTGCTCAGAACCTCTCACGCCAACACCAGAATTACAAGTAAGTTACAGAACAGCCATCATGCAGAATGCCTAAAATGTAGCTGAACAGAAGTCCTATAACCAAGGATATAAAGAAGTTTTATTACTATAAAACTATAGTAATTAGATATTTTAATTACTATAGTTTTGTAATATAATTTGAAATCAAGGGATCATGATGCCTGTGGCTTTGTTATTCTTTCTCAACATTGCTTGGCTACTTGGGTTCTTTTATGGTTCCAGATAAATTTAGAATTGTTTTATTTCTGTAAGAAATGCCATTGGATTCTTGATGAAGATTTCAATGAATCTGCTTAGGTAGTATTCTATACATACTTTGAGTAGCATGGACATTGCAACCATTTAATTCTTTCGATCCATGAGCAAGAAATAGCTTTCCATTTGTTTTTGTCATCTTCAATTTCTTTCATTAGTGTCTTGTAGTTTTCAATATACAGGCCTTTAACCTCTTTGGTTAAATTTATTGCTAGGCACTTTTTTGATGCAAATGTAAACGGGATTGTTTTCTTAATATTTCTTTCTGATTGTTCATTATTAGTGTATAGAGAAATTAGCATATTTTGTGTATCGATTTTGTATCCTGCAAAATGTGTCTATTAGTTCTAACAGTTTTTTGATGGAGCCTTTAGGGTCTTCTATTTATAATATCATGTCATTGCAAATAGTGACAGTTTTGCCTCTTCCTTTTCAATTTGGATGCCTTCCCTCTCTTTTCCTTGCCTAATTGCTTTAACTCCAATACATATTATGTTGAATAAAGGTACTGATAGTGCACATCCTTGCCTTGTTTTCCTTTTCACCACTGATTATGGATTTAGCTGTGGGCTTGTCATATATAGCCTTTATTATGTTTAGGTACATTCCCTCTATACCCTCTCTGTTGAGTTTCATCATAAATGGATGTTGAATTTTGTCAAATGCTTTTTCTGCATCTATGGAAATGATTATTTGATTTTTATCATTATTTTGTTATTGTGGTATATATACTGATCTGTGGATATTGAACTCTCCTTGCCTCCCTGGATTGAATACCACTTAATCATGATGTATAATTATTTTAATATATTGTTGAATTTAGTGTACTGATATTTTGTTGAAGATTTGCTATATCTATGTTTATCAGGAATATTGGCCTGTAATTTTCTCGTGGTATCCTTGCCTGGTTTTGGTATTAGTGTAATGCTACCTTGTAAAAGAGTTTGAAAGAGTTCCCGCCTCTTTTATTTTTTGAAAGAGTTTAGGAAGGATTGATATTAACTTTTCTTTGAATATTTGCAAGAAATCACCAACGGTACTGTCTGGTCTTGACTTTGGTTTGTTGGGAGGTTTGTGATTACTGATTACTGTATTTTGCCAGGTATTGTGCACACTTTTTTGCCCAAATTTTTTAGAGAAAAGTTAGGATGCCCATTATACATGGGTGTAATGATTACATACCATGGGTGTAATAATGGATATAGTAATCACATGTGTAACGCACACAAAAATGTGAATGCGCATTATACACAGCAAAATACAGTAAATCTTTTTACCTGTTTTTGGTTTGCTGAAATTTTTCTATTTTATCATGATTCAGTCTTGGTAAGTTGTATGTTTCTAGGAATTCATCCGTTTATTCTAGGTTGTCTAATTTATTAGCATATAATTTTTCATAGTAGTCTCATCATTTTTTATATTTCTGTGGTATTACTTGTAATATCTTTTATTTCTGATTTTATTTATTTATTTGGTGAATAGCTAAAGGTTTGTCAATTTTGTTTATCTTTGTAAAGAACTAGCTGTTAGTTTCACTGATTTTTTTTCTATTGTCATTTTAGTTTCTACTTTATGTATTTCTGTTCTAAGCTTTGTTATTTCCTCTCTTCTGCTAATTTGGAGCTTCATTTGTTCTTTTGCTAGTTCCTTGAGGTGTGAAGTTAAGTTGTTTGAGAACTTTCTTGTTTCTTGAGGTAGTCGTTTGTCATTATGAACTTCCATCTTATGGGAAGCTTTTGCCTCATCCCATAAACTTTGGTACAATTCCATTTTCATTTATCTCAAGATAGTTTTTGATTTCTTCTTTAGCCCATTGATTGCTCAGTAGCATGTTGTTTAATCTCCACATATTAGTAAAATTTCCAGTTTCCATGTAATTAATTTCTAGTTTCATGCCATTGTGGTCAGAAAAGATGGTTGATACTATTGCAATACTCTTAAGTTTATTAAGACTTTTTAATGGCCTAACATGATCTATCTTGGAAAATGTTGCATATGGAAACAGAATGTGTATTCTGTTGCTATTTGATGGAATATTTTGTAAATATCTTAAGTTTATCTAGTATAACTGATGCTTCTTCATTGATTTTTCTTTCTGGATGATCTAGCCATTGAACTATGTGGGAGATTAAAGTTCCCTACTACTATTATTTTACTGCTGTCTATATCTTCATTTAGGTCTGGTAATATTGTTTCATATATGTTAGGTGTACAATTACAAATGTTATATCTTCTTGTTGAATTGTCTCCTTTATCATTGTATAATACCTTTCTTTTTCTCTTATTGCAGTCTTTGTTTTTAAAGTATTTTTTATATAACTATAGTTCCTCAAGCTTTCTTTTCATTTTCATTTGTATGGAATAACTTTTTCCATCCCTTCACTTTCAGTCTGTGTGTGCCCTTATATCTAAAGTGAATGTCTTGTAGGCAACACATAGATCATCTTTTTTAAAAATCCATTTGGCCACTCTGTGTCTTTTGATTGGAAATTTTAGCCTATTTAAAGTAATTATTGACAGGTATGTGCTTATTGCCCATTTGTTAATTGCTCTGTGGCTGTTTTCATACTTCCTTTGCTTTTCCCCTTTCTTTGTGTGTTAATCACTTTCTTTAGCTGTATGCTTATATTCTTTCTCTTTTGGGTACTTACTGTAGGTTTTTGTTTTGTGGTTACAATAAGGATTACATATAACAACTTATATCTATAGCAGTCTATTTTAAGTTGGTAACAACTTAAGTTTTCTCTTTTCCCTTGGGGTGTTTAAATTTTTCTTTGTTTTTTATTTTTGACAATTTAATTATGCATCCTGGTATAATTCTACTTGGATTCAGTCTATTTGGTGTTTGGATTCAGTCTTTGAGCCTCTTGGATCTGTGTGTCTACTTCTCTCCCTAGAATTGGGAAGTTTTCAGTCATTATTGCTTTAAATATACTTCCTGTCTCTTTCACTCTTCTCCTTCTAGAG
The DNA here is from genome assembly GCA_028533065.1 of Trachops cirrhosus. NCBI lineage: Eukaryota > Metazoa > Chordata > Mammalia > Chiroptera > Phyllostomidae > Trachops > Trachops cirrhosus. Next base: position 74,499 of record JAPYXV010000151.1, on the reverse strand, counting down.
TTACCATAACATGAGTGCTGCTTCTTTTCATTGTGTCCCCTAAATCCAACAGGCTTTCTTCACTCTTTTTCATTCTTTTTGCTTCTCTGGCTGGTCATTTCCAAATGTCTCATCTACCAGATAGCTTATTCTTTCTTCTGCAGGATTACACCTGATTTTGAAGCTCTGTATCAAATTCTTCAGTTGAGTTACTGTATTTTTAGCTCTAGGCTTTCTTGTTTTATTTTTTTAAATAGTTTATATTTCCTTGTTGAACTCGTTTTATCGATACCTTGCTCTCCTAATTTAATTTAGTTGTCTCTGTGTTTTTATAGTTCACTACATTTCTTTAAAAGAATTATTCCCAAACCTTTGACATTTCATAGATCTCCATTTCTAGGGTCATTTATTAAAGCTTTATTCATTTCCTTTTGTGATGTCACATTTACCTGATTTTTCATGATGTTTGATTCCTTACGTTGATATCCATGTTTGAGTAAGTGATCTCCTCTTCTAGACTCTGCTGGTTCCCTGTGGCAGAAACAGTTTTTCACCATTCAGCTTAGTTTGGGTTTCTAGACCTGTGTGTTGGCAATGTCAGGCAGGTGGGGCTTGCTACTAGGTCTTATTTTGGTGTGAGGCAACTCTTTGACTTCTGAGGTTGATTATGAGGAGTATGTGCCACTTTCTGAGAACTGCTGGGTAGGGTTCCTTGACCAAGTGAAGCTGTAGAATGGGCTTCACAATTACCTGGATTCTCTTGCCAGGCTTATTAGATAGTCAGCACTGATTACTATACTCAGCAGTAGGTGGGGCTATGAGTTAGCTTCCCTGTTCTGGCAGGGCAGCAGGATGCGATCCAGGGACTGTACAAAGTATTGTTTAGGGACCTGAATCAGGCAAGAGCTTGCATTGAATATTCTAGTCACGTGAGGCCACCAGTTTTGCTCTGAATACTGGAAGAGCCATGGGCTGTAGTCTCTATTTGAGTTCTACTGTAAGCAGGGCTGTTGGATGAGATATGCAGCTTCCCATGTGCTCTGCTAAGATTCCCCGGTCCGGCAGGCTGACGGCTGTATTCAGTAATAATAGCTTTGAATTAGTTTCCCTGCCCAGGTGTGGTGGGAAAAACAGCTCCAAGGCTGCTCAGGTTCTTTCTTTGTAGTCTTGATTCAAACTGACCTGTGCCCCAAATTTCCTGGCTGTACAGGGCCACCTGCTTTGCCCTGAGGGCAATCAGCTCTGCCTGCCTGCCTCTTGGCTGGAGCATTGCCTGGTTGCAAAGCTTCCAGGTGTTCATGCCAGCCCTTCCTGTCAGATGGGGCTAGGGGCCTTACTCTAGAGTGAGTGGAGCTGTGACTCAGCTCTTCTGCCTGGGTGTGGCAGACAGAGCTCTAGGGCCAGCAAAGCTCCTCATTTGAGGACCCAAATCAGGCACACCTGCCAACTACTTTGGTCAGACTGCACCACTGCCTTAGATTTGCAGAAAGCAAAGCTGCTGGTTGGGGCTACTATTGGGGCTCTGCAGGGAGAAGCTTGGTTTGCCAAGATCCAGGTGCTGGTTGTTGGAAGGCCCTCTTCTCCTCTCTGTCACAATCAGATGCCCAGTGCTAGAGCCCTGCAGATTGCCCTGTGGGGCAACACCAGAGTAAGGGCTCCCAAGAGTGATCCACAATGCTAGGGGTGGAGGCTAGATGTCCCCTCTGAGCTTTCCTTTCCCACGGAGGCTCAAGGGAGACTTTTTGGCGCGGTACTGCACCAGCCTAGGGAAGGGGCAATGCAGTCAGCGTGTAGCTGTTCCTCTTACCCTTGTAACGCAGCCTCTCTTGGTCTCTGTGGTGCAGGGTTGCTTCCGCCTCACTCCCAGCAGTGGTTTTCTTTTTTTTTTCTTTCTTTGCTATGCAGGAGCTTTTTAGTTTGATGTAGTCACTCTTGTTTATTTTTTTTGTGTGCTTTAGGTGCCATATCCAAAAAATCATTGTGAAAAGCCATACCAAATAGCTATTTCCTGTTTTCCTCTGGGAGTTTCATGGTTTCAGGTTTTCCTTTTAAGTCTTTGTAGGAGTCTTCCTTTTAGACAGACTTTTTAAAGGGCAAGTTTAGTAAAAAGTTTTGTTAATGAGTTGACACAGGATCAGGTCTTGTCACGGAACTCTTACCTGCCTCTTGCCACATTCCAGGGAATTCAGTAGGCCAAGCTCTCTGACTCAGTGCCCTGTGCTTTAGACAGAGGCACAATGTGTCATCTCCAAGCATATTCCGCTCCACATTATCAAGAACCTGGCTGCCCATTTGGATTCATCTAAAGTGTAGCTTTAAGATGTCATCAAGACAAACAGACCCTAATTCTGCTAATGCTTTCTTGGCTATTGTCACTGACAACAAAAAGCGCAGGTCTCGGTCAACGTCAGTGGTCTGCAGGCGCCAGTCCCGTTGTGGGTGATAACTGAGGTCAAATTGTGAGTGGAGAACTGGGCTTGAGCACTCTCATTCAGTTCACCTGTCACAACACACGGCGTAGACTGGAGGCAGTCCTGGAGACATGCACACTCAGAGCCTGTTTCACAGACAGGGAGTTGGAGGTCTAGATGGGTAAACTGAGTTCATCGCTTTTCCACAGCTGGTTAAAGACAGAGCTAGGACCAGCCTGAGCCTCCTAAGCTCTAAATCAGTCTATTTCTTTCCTGTATACTCTGAGCATAAATTATATAAACTAGAAGGGCTATTTTTCAACCATCAGGTGACCTTAAGTAGTCAGTCTCAAACTTCAGTGTGGATTAAAATCACCTGGAGAGCTTGTTGAAACACATTTGCTGGGTCCTGATTTGAGAGTTTGTGGGCCAGGGGTGGGGCCCTGGAGTATGCACTTCTAACAGGGTTCCAAGCAGTGATGCCAACGCTAATGCTGTCACTGGGGACCACTCCTGGGGAACCACTGGTATAAAGCAGGCCCATGCCATTTCCTGCCATTCATCACTGCCCACTTGTGCACTGTCCACCAGTTGGGAGCCACACGGTCAGATCCTCAGCAGGAAGGGTGACCAATGAACTTTTCCTTAAACTTCTTAACAGGGGTGTCCAACCCATCATGGGCCGCATGCAGCCCAGGATGGCTATGAATGCAGTCTAACAAAAATTGTAAATTTACTTGAAACATTTTGAGATTTTTTTGTGAATATGTGTAACAATGTATTTAATGTGTGGCCCAAGACAACTCTTCTTTCAGTGTGACCAAGAGATGCCAAAAGGCAGGACACCCCTGTACACAGTAGGTTTTCCACTGCAAGTTTGTTTCAGCACAGGGGCGAAGAGCTCTGGCCTGAGTCAGACCACCTAGGCACTCAGCCCTGTGCGCTAATTGCTGCATGATTGTAAGTCATTTAACATCTAAGTTTCAGTTTTCTCATCTGTGGAAGGTAGTGGGGGGTGGGTATTATCTTCTAACTCAATTGTGGAAGGATTATATCACGTACTGCATATGAAGTGTTTAATGGAGAAAAATCACTTGGTATATCAATCAGAGACCAGTCAGGGGAACAAAAAGAAATGACTTTAGTTCTTACAGAGTTGAATAAGGAGAAATAGTTACGCAGATGATGGAAGGGCTCAGAAACCAACAAGGGGTAATGAGGAAAACCAGAAGTTCAGCAAGGGCAGAAAGCAGCCACCCGCCCACCACCCCTGGGCTACAGTGAAAATGCAAGGAGGCAGCATTGCCAGAGCTGAGAAGCCAGAGGCTTCCACTGAGAGTGAAGGCAAAGTAAGACTGCTGAGACCCCAGAGAGAGGGAGTGTCCGAGGGGCTGGAGCCTCGCAGGAGACTGACTACCCAGAAGCCAGAATGCAAACAGCCTGGGAATACAGTTCTTTGTAGTACACGACAGAGCAGGAGGAAAGCGAGAAGCGAATCTCAGGGTCATTGCCATGCACAGAGATGCCACTGCTGCCATGACCACAGACTGTTATTTATGTGTGCTCCTCTCATCTCCATGACTAAACCATGTCTGTATGTCCAGGGTTTGCACTGTGCCTACCTGTAAAGTAAGCACCATATACGTGCCAAGGGGCATTGCCATAAATTCACTCAGCAAGGAAAACGAGATGGGAACGTCATTTCAGATTAACTAGGTGCTACAATGTGAAGCCTGAATCTGGAGGGTCCTCAGCTCCCAGTCTACAAGCCCATGTCACACTCTGCACACTGCACAAAGCCTCGCGCTGTCCCTGCACTGAGCGTTCAAACTATGCAAACTGCAGGACGGGGACAAACCAATTCCTTAACCAACCATAGTTTGTAGAGAGTGATTCTGACCATCTGGAGGTGGGTGGTGGAGGACAGGGACTGAGGGACAGTGGGCAGTCTTATGTTTTCTCACAGCAAGAACAGGTCTTGAAGTGACATCACCTCGAGGTGTTTCATCATTAAGCGTATGCTGTAATTATGTTAACAACACTGACCCATCATTCTCGTGACCACTCTTAATGCCCTTCTCACATTACAAAAGTGAGGTAACAGAATGAAAGGGGGTCGGTGGGAGACTATAGAAACAGCAACTTTCGATAACCAAAAGAGCAAGAGAGTGGTTTCAGAAATATTTCTTAGGCGATAATTGAAATTTCAAACCATCACTTAAGTTTCAAAACAACCTTTATTCTGTTTGAAGACCTAATACAATGCATTAAAGCAACTTAAAACAACAAGACGTAGCTCCAGTAAATCTATAGCTTGAACCAATTGTCGAGGAGGCACGCTCCCCCGCCCCCACCCCGTTGCCTTGTGAAGGCAAAATTACCACTGACCATCACATCCTCCCTCTCGTCAAAAGACCAATTTTATTTTAACAATGTCATATAAACAGATTTGTAAAAACATTGAACAGATTGTAGCTTTAAAAAATACACACATATAAATGAGTTTCTTTTTTTAATAGCAGCATCCTGGGTAGCTAATGCTATCTCATGGTGACAAGTTTAATGTTGAGTTGGATAGTGTTTCCAATGAACCCAATTCTGCTCCCTCCCCACTCATACTAGTAGTATTTTACATAACTAGATTTTTTAAAAATAAGAATTTGGCATTTTGGAACTTTGTCCTGTGTGAGGCATTGTGCTTTAAATTGCCCCTTTCCTAAGTGACCCTGAACTCGGACTTCAGGGTCTGCTTCCCAGCTGACCTGGATACCATGCATAGCAAAAGCACAGTTGTTAAAACCAGCAGAATTTTCTCCCAATAAGGAACATCAGTAGGACTTCCCAAACACGTTACTACTTCATCACCAGCTATATGACAAAGCAATTGGTTCCCTACAGTGACAGCTCACATAAACACATTTTGACTTGACACATTGAAAACAAGGATTTCCAAGGTAAGCCAGTCATCTAGACTAGCTTCTCAAAAGGAGTAACTTTTAAAAACAGGGGAAAAAAGCCAGAGAATTATGAACTTCTCACTTCACTTGCAAACAATTTTCACCTTTATAAGACAAAACAAAGCAAATTCACAGGAAAGAAACAACCCATACACATATACAAGAACTGTACTAGACATTTGCTTGTTATGCACTTGAACTCGACGACTGTGGATCTGTTTTGGCTGAAAGGTGTACTGGAAACACAGTCCATGCACATATACATATATACATATATCAAGGGCCGTGAAGTTGTCAGATGTTGCAAATACATGCTTTTTTGCCTTTTCATGTGGTTTCGATTTCTCTCTCCTGTCTAATATCAGGTCCTAATGCCCCCACATCCACAGCCCTGTCACAGTCCCTCTGCAGCTCAGCCTCTGGCTCTCACCTTTGGGAGACGGTCTCTCTTGGGTGGGGAAAATCAATGCACAGACAGGAGCATGTATCAGTGTACCTCTGCTGTATCTGTTCGTACTGGTGAGCCACGAGGCAGTGTTCGTTGGAGACGACTGTCCGAAGGGACCCAGGGAGCTCTGCTGGTCAAACGTCTAGAAGGACATAGGTGGGCACACTACATGCACTCAAGGCACCTGGCAGAGGTGTGACATCACGGGTGTGGTGTGACTCACTGTCCCGGGGAGTTAGGAGTCCTGCCTCTGCAGTTCAAAGAGAATCTACCGTTTGTGCTCGTGAGATGCAAAAATAAGGCAGATGCCTGATACCGTGTCATCTGGCGAAATGTCGAAGCAAAAACACTAACAAAAACTCTTTATGAAATGTAACGATTAATGAAATATTCCATCTTAGATCTAACACTTTAGAAATTAAATGAAAAATATTTATACTTAATAGCATACATGGATGTGCTACCAAAAAAACAAAACACCCACCCTCGTTTATAAACTAATACTACCTGTTAGACCTCCATGTGATGTGGAAGCATGGTTTTAAATCAGACACTCACAGACTCAAACCAGGAAAATCCTCAACTGTTTACAGAAGAGAGGGAGATGTCAGATCCGAAGTCAAGTTTGAGGGCTGACGGTCTGCTGTAAGACTATTGCTCTTGATATGAGTAGCTTCACGTAAAGAGGAAAAAAAAATACATTCTACAATTGACTAAGTCTACAACTGCTAGACAGTCTTTCAAACGAATTTTAAAAGGAACATTAAAAAAAAAAGCCCCTCAACCCCAATATTTGAAGGGAAGAGAAATAAGTGTGAGTGCATCTAATGTTAAGAAAAACTGAAATTGTAAGATTCCATTTTAATCTACCAGCGTAGTGACCATGATTATAATTCTCCTGTATTCCTCCCAATACGTACACAACTTCCACTGAGCAGAAAGGCTTCTGCACTTGTGAATCAGGGAGACCTCCCCCCATGCCTGCCCCAAAGCCCGGAGATGACTCTAGCAGCCCCTCCCTTTCCCCACAGTGAAGCACGCCTCCTACAGTCCCTGGGATGAGTGAGGACTGTTGCTATGATTCCTGAAATGGTCATGACTTTCACAAGCTCCACACAGCCCACAGCAGAAACAGTTAACGATCATGCCTGTTTGCTTTATGCCCTAACATGAATGGGAAGCTAGGAAAACAACAAATAGCCAGATAAAAATCTTTTTTTCAGATCATGCTTTTTCTAAAATGAATGTTGGTTGTAATGGTAGTCTAAAGTTAAAAAGAGACATATTTTCTAAATGTAGCAATTATACCTTGAAATCAGCGTTCCGAACAAAGGTGGGACGCTGTTCTGGGAGCCTTCCTTCCTTCCTAAGAACTGAAAATATCTGACCAGCTACACTGTGTTAGAGTGGATCTGTAGTTGTCATAGTTGATAATAACTAGCAGATCGAAGTGGGAAAGACTGAAGTATAAGCAACTCCACTTTGCAGTTAGGTACTTTTTCTCCAATCATGAGAAAGAGAAAGTGCATTCCGCCACGCCACCCCCCACCCCCCTGTACATCCCTTAGCTACATCCCCTCCCTAGACTCAAGAAGTTCACAATTCTTTATGAAACACACTTGCCAGGTACCGTATTTTAAGAGTCTTGAAACAACATTGTTGAACTCAGCGATACTTTGTCATATTCATATATCTTTCTCTTTTTTATTGAATAAAGCAGCTTTGAAGCTTATCAGGCACTGCCCAACAAAACATTTAGTCCAAAAAAAAATCTGTTATGAACTTTTTAACCTTGGGCTAACAGCCAAGTACTCTGTACAAGAAAAACTGTAAAATATTTCATAGTTTTAATTCTGAAGCCTTTTTTAAAACTGGCATCCTGTACATTTCTTCTTTAAAAAAAAGTAAAAGAATAACAAAATGAATATTAACACAAAAACCAGGGACAACAGTATTTTCAAGCAACAAAAAGTGGGGTAGGGGGAGCTTATTCTGAAGGTACATTGAAAATTGAGAGAACGACTTAATGAAAATTAAGAATTGCATAGCACTGTGAATTTAGCCTTCAGCAAAACAAAACAGAAGCTATTTGGTATTGTTACAAATCCATCTATTTGATAGTCAGTCATCATTATGTACATATTTTATATACTGAAAATGTCATTTTAAGTCCTCTTTTCTAAGTTCCATTTTTCCACTGGTGGGCTTTGTTTTTTGTTGAAAAGTTTAAACAAAACGCCTTCTGGCACTTCGCTACCACAGAATTTCTCTGAATAGACGTGAGCTGACGTTCTCCGGAAGTGTCCCTTTGCGAGCCGAAGTGCCTTTGCGCTACACGTTGTTCATCCGTTAGAAAGTGAAATAATCCACAGTGCGAAGTGCCCGGGTCCACCGTGCACAGCAACACCAGGCCAAACCAGGCTGGACCGAGCGCTCCCAGGCCAGGGCTCTCCGGCCCCATCCACTCTCTGGTGTACAAGGTCCCAACTTCGAGCTGGTAAAGCTTCAGAAAGCATTAACGAGCACCATGGGTAAAGGCCTCTTTGTCCCTGCACGCAGAGATTTTTGCATTTCTTTTTCTCTTTGTGTTGTGTGTTGTGGTGGCTTTAAATTAAACCAAAAAATTTTTTAAAAAGGAAAGGAAGGAAGGATAAGCACTCCAGATGAGAAGCGTCTGGTCATCGCACAGTGCTAGGCTGCACGTCTTCCCCCACTGCTTTTGTCGAAAGCTCGAGTCCCATTTGGAGACAGACGGCTTGGTTTCCGCAGCTCAATTCGCAGGGCAGGCTGGAGAGGAGCCCTGTGCTTTCCAGAGGCCTCAGGGTGGCTGAACTTCAGGAGGAGGGTCGCATGGCCCGCACCTCATCGCCTCTGCTGCGCATACACCGGGTAGGCTAGTGTGACGTTGAGGGAGTCGTTGTGCTGCACCAGGGAGGTGTGTTGGTAATGGAGCACCAGTTCTTTCAGGGAGCCATACAGGTTGTAGGGCTCGGCAAAGCCATAGCCGGTCGAGGTTTTGTTGATGACGCAGTGCTTCACCTCACCGTCCACCCTGGGGAGGAGAGAGACCAAATGCGTTTGGACCTTGACAAACCAGGACACCGCAGGTGTTTTTAGCAAAATCATCATCATCCAACAGTGCACTTGACGCAGGCCAGTCTCCGCGTGGGGAGCAGTGCCAGGTGAACTGTTAGACTCCTCTGTCCCTCACTGGCTGGGGGACTTGGGTAGGGAACCCAGCCTCACTGAACTGCTGTATTTTTATCTTTAAAAATGGCTGAAAAGGAAGATGATAGTAATGTATGTGTCACAGGGCAGCTTTGAGAAATGAGATGATGTGCTTGATAGAATGCCAGGAATGCAGTAAGCACGTAGCAAGTGGCAGCTGCCAAGCGTCAGCATCAGCGCCGCCGTGCGACCAGAGTCGTAGCGCTGCTGGTGATTAACACAATCCCTTCTCTAAGGCTGGCCTTCAGATGGCTGCATGCTTCTCCACCTTGGCATTTCCTCTCTTCTCTATTCCCTGGCCCTCCCTCCAAGTTCTTCTTACTCCTCCTTTCCTATAAGGCTGTTTCTCTGCTTCCAGGGAGGGAGTCCCAGAGCATAATGTGCTTTTAAGAGCCTCGCCCTCCTGGGGGGCGCTCACCCTCTGAAGTGCTGTTAGTGACCCAAAACTCACTTTTCATCCCAAGTACTCACCAGACTACTAATTAGCAACACGAAAGTGTGCCCTATGACAAAAATGTCTTCCCTTGGGTGTAATTATCTCAAGGACAGTGGCTGGGGTTCTTTTTGCTTATTGTTTTCCCCTGTTGCTGATGGGGACGTTTCCCCTGGGGGTGGTGCTCTTATGCGAGTTCCCTCAGGTTCTAACTCTACTAGCCTTGGGAGGCAAAAATAAAGAGCCAGCACCGACATTCCCATGTTAAAGATGGAAAAAAAGAAAGGCTTAAAGTAGCTGCAACTAAAAAGCAGGTTTCTTCCTACTAGACTCTCCTAACAGACAGACTTTAAAGTATTATGCCTATTTCCCCTTCTAAATTGTTGTCCTGTAAGGAACTTTTCCAAATCCTTGCCCCCTCGGCTGGCTAAACAAAACACCTCTTCAGGAGCTGTTACCGGGACCAGTTGTTGGCTGGAGATACGTACACCACAGAGCAGGCGTAGCAGCCCTGTTTACTGCTTTCCCGGACAAGAAAAGTGCCGTCTCGCTTCCCTCGCAGCAGGTTCTCAGCTTTGTTTCGGTTGCTGCTTCCGACATTCCACGTCTTCTCGTCATGGTGGGGCAAATCCTCATCGTCTTCCACCAGCGAATATTGGCTGAGGAGCAGGAGGGCAGGTTGCTAAGTGAAGTGCACGGGAACCACCAGCCTGCCCCGCTGTCCCTCCCATCACTTTGACCTTGTTTCTGCCCCTCCGGCCAGCACCTCAGACCAGTTGTCACGGGTCTGACCCAACCAGACTCTCTGGCCTGAGTTTTCCTCTCATCCAGTTGCAACTTCCACATAACCTCTCTGGACAAAGAGTCAGCAACAGCAAGCCAGCAACTAAGCTCAGATACCTGGGAAGGTATTAAATAATCCTGTTTGTCCAGTTTAGATCAGGAAATTGATGGAGGAGGTGGCTTGCCAGTATTCAGATAATTCAAACAAAACATGGGCTTAAGCTTCAATCATATACTAAGCCTGTGTCCTTTTTTTTATCATTATTGTTCCAAACACATGTTAGGATTTTTTTAGATATTTAGGGACATCCTTATGGACACAGAATGGCATTATGGGAAAAACATAAATCTCTCTCTGCCCTCCCTAAACTTTCCCTTTAAAAAATTCTGGATAATGAGACTGAGTTTACACATTTCCTCCTACAAGATGTTCCAAACTCAGTAAAATTCCTCACTTGTTCTCTAAATAAAGCAAGTCGTGCGTTTTCCTAAAATGAAGAAAATCTTGTGCTGCCTCCCATCTGTGGTAAAGACTTACTCTTCGGTGTTTTCGTTGCCCAGCCACTCGTTCAGCTTCTTCTGCCGGACACCTTTCTGAGTCAACCACCTGAAAGAGAGTTTCGAAAGGAAAACGCGTTCAGAACGTATCCTTAATTTTTGCCATTCCCAAGCATTCCCTGACAGGGCTCCGTCCCTGACAGCTTACATCAAGTATTGGTCTCTCGTCTTTCTCAGCTGGATGAGGTCTGGTTTAATGCTGTTCATGCGTTTGTCAATCTCCCGATACTCAGCTGCCTGCTTCTTCAAGTCTTCCTCCAGTCGTCTTCTGCTGTCCACGATTTCACTGATTCGAGACTTTAGCTTTTCATAATTATGCATAATCCTACAGTCAAGACAAATGCATCTGTAATTGCCAAAGTTCATCATGAAGGTTTCCCTCGGGTAAAGAATGCTTTCTCTCCCCACTGCTTTGTAATCATGCAAAGCAGCAAAAGCGAGATCGTTTTTAAGCAGTTGTAGAAGATTCTGGTGATCTCTAACAAGGACAAAGGGATACTCATGGTTGACTGACCTTTGTATTTCCTTCTCATTGCCTTCACGTTTAAACTTTTCTATGTACTCTTTGCTGTAGCGCTCCTGGGTTTGGCACTGTTCTTCAAATATTTTTATGGTTTCGTTAAATGCTTCAATAGCTGTTCTTTTCATTTGGATTTCCTGCAACACAATTTTAGCAAGACCATGTCACACCTTCGGTAGAATAGGTAATTTCTTATTGTGAGACACTCCCAGGACATGTGATCTGTATAATTATCTAGAATGTAAGTACTTTGTTAGCAAGGTGGGCCTCTAATTCATAAAACCCACTAAAATACTGTCACAAAAAAAGCACACATTTCCTTTGGGAATTATTCCAGTCTACAGAAGATGACTGCTTGACAATTTCCAAAGTTTTCATCTTTGTTACAGCTGTCCCACTTTATCAGCTGTTCATGGCATCCACGTGGCCTTCTGCTCCCCCTGCCGGTCCAAGACGCAGGCCGGCCCAGAGAAGATTACATCTCCAGGAAAACAAAACAGTGAGTGCTGCCCTTGTCTTCCAGGGCAGAGTACACAATGGTTAAATGTCTGTTTCTGAGATCAGACAGTTCTGTGGAACTTCCAGTTATTATTAGCTCCCAACCCAAAAAGAATTGTTCAATCAAGAATGATCTCAAATCAACTTAAAACTCAGCAACCCCTTCATTTATTTTGTGAGTTTAATTTGTTATTCTGATACTTAAAGGCTTCATTTACAAGGTTTCAAGACACAATGATTCACAAACAAATGATCTCTCCCCCTACTTTATTTACAAAAACCCTCCCTTCTTTACTCTTTTTTTGAAGCTGACTATAATATGTGTTACATTTTAATAACTAAGACTTCTAAAATTTAATCTGATTTCCACAGAAAACTCACCTGGGAAGTACGGGTATAATCCTCATATAATCTATCATATTCCCGACTTTTTTCTTGAAATTGAGTGTTATATTCATGTAATTTTTTCCCTACAGCTTCAATATTATCTTCTTTGACAACTTGATCCTAGAAGGATTAGAGAGCATAAGGAAAAGAAATTCAGTTGATAAGGTATTTAATCAATTAAGAACTGTTAAACAAGGTATCTAACATGAAAAAAATCCTTGAAGTATTGTATTCAGCTTCTCCAAATGTAATTTTGTGATTACAAGTACAAAGCTTTTCAAAGTTCATTACATGTAATTCATCTGCTTCAAAATGTTTCTAGGCATTGAAAGTACCTTATTTAAATAACATAACAGCATGAGTATTGGATTACCTGTTGGTATTTGGATACTGGATAAAGTAATTTCACATCCAACTTGGGATTGTACTGAGCTAGAGATTCATTCCGGTAGTGGTTTATTAATTCAACCACAGAGTTGAAGGTTAATGGGTCAGAGAAGCCATATTTCCCATCTCGGTGAAATATTTTGATTAATTTGTTATTTCCTCCTTTCCTATAAATACAACATAAACATAACGGCATTACAATTTTCTTTAAAGAAATATGCTTGAATGTCACCCTGAGCCACCCCAATTTTACCTACACTCTTTGGCTCACCTTAGTGTAAGAGTATAATCACCATGCATTTTAGTAGATGCGTCTCGTACCAAAAAGGTCCCGTCAGCTGTGTCTCGAAGTTTTTCATTCACTTCTTCCCTGAGGTGAAAAGAACACAGGACGATGCTCACCTTGAGGGTGTAGTGATTCTAGGCGCATTTTTTTAATACACTTAATTTTTAGAGCAATTTTAGGTTCACAGCAAAATTGACCATAAAGTACAGAGAAAGTCTGTATATTCCCTACCCCCACAGATTTATATTTATTAATTATTTTCAACGCTTAACAATTTATTCTCTGTTTATATAAAAAAATGTTACAAGCTCCATCTCATTTATAAACAAGTGCTTGGGAGTTGTTTTGTTTTGTTTTTAAACCTACTTTCACTATTGGTACAACTGCGGTACAAAGTTTTAATTTATTTTTTAACCAAACATGCTAAAAAATTAGCAAAGAAAGCCATGATCCCAAAGAGGTTTCCTCTCCCTCCTACTTTTAAAAAGCTAAGAATAAAAATGCCACTTTATTTCATTATGTGTAGGATAACAATAATGTTAATTCTTAGAGCTTCGCCTGCCACACATGGGTTTCCCCACTGCTTTTAGGCAGCCTCAGTTCATCCCGGTGCTTCCCTGATGACTCGGTCCATGACTGGACTTCTCGGGCATTTACAATAATTTCTCGTGGCACCCAGCACCTACAGTTCCCCAGTGGCTCAGGGACTTCTCTGATCGCCTTTGGAAGCAAACCAACTATGCTTCATGCTTATGTTGGATGACATCCTAAAAATGCAACTTAGCAAGCTGGTGCTTTTCTTTCCCTTCATGTAACCCCCTCTGTCTCTGGTGAAAACTAAGTGTTTCTGTGCGCTTACCTAGAGATATCTCCCCAGTACCATTCGGCATCTTGTAAGGACATATTGTTATTCATACCGTTGTTGGCTACAGTAGTGGGTTTTGGTGGTTTAGGAGGCAGTGCTGTAGATTAAGGAGAAAGAAAAGGTTGTTTGCAAGCCCAAACTAAAATTAAACATTTTAAAGTAGACCTCAATTTCTTTAGATAAAAGAAGAGCAACTGTGAAATACAGCAATCATTCAGCATTCCATGAAACATGATTAATTTTCTTCCAAAAAGAAAAAAAGAAAAAGTCAGACACCTTTCACAGTATGGCTCAAAGAGGAAAGAAACTGAAAAAGAGAACAGTTTGGAGACTAACACATAAATTGGGCTGCCCACGTGAATGGACTTTGGAGTAAATCAGGAGTCATGCCCTTTGCCACTTCCAGGTTCCAGTTATATCAAAGGTTCGTGCCTGGTCAAGTCCACCTAACACACAAAGCCGTGAGCAGATGAGCAGGAGGAACCACACGGGTTGGCATTAATTCCCTCTTCTTATTTAATTGTAAGACAAACTCGGTCTCTGCCCTCCACAAATGCTGTTATGGTAAAGAAGCACATCTACGGCAATATGTCTTAAGAGGAGAATGAGGTTCCTCTGATCTGAGTATTTCAGGCACTGTGCTGCCAAAAGCCACTTTAAGAAACTCATCTGTGACCTGAACCTCTTCAGTGTTCCTGTTAATATTCTGCTGAATAAACTGAGCTCTATATGCCGACTGATTAAAAACCATATCCCTCTTTCTCAATGTCAAATCAGTATTCAGATACCAACTGGTGACAAACGAAAGGCTACAGTGTTCCTGAAATTTTCTTAATTGGGAGGAGGGCTAACAGAGGGGTGAAATAATTTAGAAAGCAAAATAAGTCTAGGATTTTTAGCTAAATTCTAAGTCATAAGTTTTAAAGCATGGTTACTATTTTAATTTATGTAAAAATTACTTCAGGAGGCTATCAAGAATATTTTATAAAGACTAGGACTAAGGAATGGAGAGCCAACTTCTTTTCTCATTACAGTATCTTAATATAAGAGAGAGCAGGCAAAGTCTCACCATTTGCTTTAGAATAGTTTCAGGTCACCTAGAACTGAGTTGCAATCACTGCTACATTTTACAGGCTTTCTAAAGTACCAAGGGCTATCACTGCAAAAGTACACCACTGTTCTCATCCACTGTCAACAGAGAAGAGCAGCACAAAGGAGGCATAATTTTAATTAAAGGAACGATACACAACAATATAACCCAGAGAGCAAAAAATCTTAACAAAAGACACCAGTGAAAACTGGCATTCCATTCATATCCATCCAAGTAAGAATAAGCATTTACCACATACACCCTGATCTGCTGGCTTCCACAGGCAGTCAGCTGGTTTAATTTTCAAGCTATGATCAAACTAATTCTTATTAAATTAGAACAAATTAATAAAAATAGAAATCTAAAGAGGCTCTGTTACAGTAGCTGTCAAAAACAAAATAAAATGCCATAAAATTAACTAGCTTTCCATGAGAATACTGCAGTATTACCTGGTGGATCCATTTCTATATAAAACATCAAGTCTGTGCCACAATTTATATCTGTCTTAGCATATTCTAAATCCAGGTCTTCCATAGTCCAAACAGTGTTGTACATTTGTGCGAGAGTTTCCTTGGCTGAGCTCAGTTATAAGAAAAGAGTCCGGCTTTCTTTGTAATGGTGTCTTGGAATTCATTTTAAAACCTATAAGGGGCTGCACTGTAACCTATTACATCACACACCCCAGCCAATCAAGTCGGAAAAATGTCACCAGACCACTCCTGCTTCATCATTTCTCTTCTGTACCAGCCTGAGCACAACCCCAACCTCACTGAGAACCTACATTTAATAGATCTGCAATGTATACATGCTCATCGTTTCAAAAAGGTGTTTAATTTGACTGTTCTCCTCCAGCAGTGAGCTTCCTAATTCCCTTTTTATTGCTCCGTGCAGCACGGTCTGCTCCGCCGCTGGCAGGTTGACAAAAGCTGATATGCTGCAGCATGTAGCTTTTCTCCCCCCTAGTGCATCTGAGTTTTCAGATAGCCAGATCATTCCTTGGTTTAAATACCTTACAAATGCATCAAAATGGCATATTTCAGGCATATTTTACAATCCTGAAATACCTCCCCTATACATTAAAAACAGAAAGGACTCTGGGTATTTCAGTCCTACATAATTCACTGAAACTCAGAACTTAAACACTGTCACAAATGTACCACATTAGAAAACACAATGAAAAGGAAACACATAGGAAATCTTCTCCTCTACCAAACATTGCAAAGTCAGAACTAGACTTTATGAACTAACACGGAAAATTCTTAACAGGAATGAAGAGGTCTGTTGGCAGATATAATCGACATAACTGTCAACATTATTAATGAGAATTTTAATGCTACTGTCTAATAAGACTGGTCAAGGTAAGCTGGGTCTTCCAAAAGGAAAGAGACCATATGTATCAGAATGCAGAGTTATCTCGGCAAAGTATTTCTCACTGATGAGCCCATCCTTGGATTTACTGTGCTAATACAACTCAAGGGAGGAGTGATGTAATCATTTGGGGGGGGGGCTTTTATCCCCTCTATCTCAAATGCCTCACACCGACGACAAATATTACTATTCCTTCTCGGCAATACTTAATGTAAAGAAATCAATCCCCCTATATACCTAGTTATTAATCTTTGTTCTTTAAAGCTGTTCTGCATATGATTAGTCCTGCTGCTCTTACTGGAGCCTACTGTGCATTCCCCTTGTGAAACGGTCTCTCTTTACATTATGATGAGAGGGGAGGAAGAGGAAAAAAGCCCCCCCCTCCCCTGTAAACGTGGCTGACTTAAAAAACTAAAGTGGGCTTTGTGATCGACATCCATATTTGTGTGATTATTTAAAGAGCACAGAAGCCCTAAACATTTACTCTTAGACTTTCTATCAAATTTGTAATCATAAAATATATAAAATAGCAGAGCAAATTTCTCGGGGCACTGTTCACTGGAATCCCCTCTCTAGTTTAATTCATTTTCCCATTAACCAGGAATGCTGACTTAGCCTACACCCTCCCACCCTCTCCCATTCACTTTTCTATTTGCCTAAGGGTTTAAGTAAACCTAAACCCAAATTTAAATAAAAATGGGAAAAGTGGTGGTGGTGGGGTGCCTTTAGATAAGATTCAGAAAAAAATCTCTCTCCTTAATTAAAATATTGATGCCCCTCCTCCCCCCAAAGACAGGGAGACAAGCTTCCGGGCTGGTGTGGAGCGTCCCGCAGAGAGATACCCCACGCCCCCGGGAGCACCTGGTGCAAACCAGTCCTGCTGCTGGAGCCCATGTGGCACGGCCACCCAGGGAGGAGGGCAGGGAGACAGGTGATTTTCCACGTCTCTCCCAGGCCTGGCCCGGCACCAACTTCCAGCAAAGCACTTTGTAATTACCTCCTTCCCCATTTCCAACCTAACCCCCCATCTTTCCCTCACACTGTGCCCCTCCTGGAAAAGGGGAATATCTCCCCTAATCTGCCCTCCCCAGGGAGTGCTTACAATCCCCCCACCCCCCATCTCTGACACACATACAGACACACACGCACACAAGAACCTTTCACAGAAGTGCAAAAAAAAAAACAAAACAAAAAAAAAAACCTAGTGCAACAGCGAAAAAGCAGAGAAGTGCACAAATTAAAAGCAACTTACTTTGCAGGTTATGCATTTCAACGGTTTCTCTTTGAATGCCTGTATCCAACAATGAAAAAAAAAATCCAAGAAGCTATTCTTCCAGCAACCGGGAGCAGCCCCTACGTCTCCCCGCTTGGCTCCGGCAGGCGGTGCTCGCGGCCCCGGAGAACACGCAGGACCCCCGGAACAGACAGGACAAGCACAGAGTCCAAGCAGCGCCCTCAGCACTGCAGCTGCGCCCTCACCGCCGGCTCCCCACGGAGAAAGCCGCTGGATGTGGGTACAGTACTGGGGAGGGAAAAGGCCCAGGAGCTTGCATGGCTCTCTTAGATAAAGATCGCGGCTTCATGATTAACTTGGGCAGGTTCAAATATTTGCTGAGCTAGGGATTTCGGGCAGGGGAGGGGAGCCCAAGTCAAAGTCAAAGTTGTCATCTGCTAACAAGTGGCCAATGCCAGCCCAACTCGCTCATTTTCGCCGAGGAAATGAGAAGGCCATTGTGCGGGGACCTAAAATAGTCTAACTGGCTGTGGCAGCGCGCTCACTGGCTCGCGGGGCTCAAGTGGCCACAGTGAAGCGAGGCACTATGCGCAGCCAAACACAGGAAGTGGCTGAGCTAGTTCAGCAAAAAATAGAATCAAAGCCTTGCTTGTAAAGGCCTGAACCTCTTGGAATGGCCCAGAACACCATGCCTTGCTCGAGTCCACCTCCTCCCACACACTAACACAGGCAGCCCGCAGGTGTAACAGGAAAGCCCTTTGCAGCAACTGGGCAAGGAACAGGTTTAAAAAATATTTAATAGTCCTAGGGAAGATTATTCTAACTCTGCATGGATACTGTACTCCACCACCACGTGAACACTGAGAAAAAAAAAAAAAACCTCTCTGCAGCTATTTTTGTAAAGTCAGTTTCAACTCAGGCTTAAACAGCCATAGGACTTTGTAATAATTAAAAGGGGCTCTGCCTTCGGTTCCTGTGACAGCCACAGGGAGCACAGGATGGGAGGGCAGCAGCATGGCATGTGGAACAGCTTTCTGGAGGATTTTTGTCCTCCATTTGAGAAATGTGCAGTGAACCAGACTTAGTGGGCTACTATTGAAATAATTAAAATTCCACCTGAGAAAATTTTCACTTGCAGCAGCTTTACTATTATTCCAAGAACCAAAACCCAATGTAAAATCACAGAACCACTACCTTTAAAACCAGAGAGCAACTTCGAGATGACTTCAAGCAATTCCCTCATGGTACAGAGGCATGCAATGCCGACCCTGAGGGGTACATAGTTTGCACAGGATTCACGCACTAGGACCAGGACCCAGTCTTCTGACATTTGGTCCTAAACTCCTTTTTCTCCCCCCACTGGCCCTGCTCTTCACTTCCCTCTGCCAGAGAAAGTAAAAATTAACAAGTGAAACTGAAGCTAATTTCTTTTAAGCCACATGCCAAAAATTTCACACTTACAGCAAAACTGAGTTTTTGCTTTCTATTTTTAGCTAATTTAAATTTTTAAAAAGCTACCCTCGAATTCTCTTTGAAGAAAAGTGGGTTCTGTCTCAGATTCTGTATAGAAAAGTGACCCAGTGGTCACAGGCAGTGATAAAGAAAGAGCAGGTGCTACTACACAGGCCGCACAGTCAGGGGCCAGCTTCAGGATTACTTGCAACATCTGGGAAGTGCTCTTCAACTCACAGTGAAAGCGACTTTACAAACTTTCTTTTAGTGTCATTGATGTCACATGAAAAACCGCTTTACCAAGGGGGTGGGGAACCAGCGTGCAAGTGAACCTTCCAGCTCCTGCTGGCTGATTACAGGGACACAGGGTTAGTTCAGAGAATACCCTTGCATCCTAAGCAGCACAATCTTGGTCTATTTTAAAAATGGTCTTTCTAAAGCTAGAAACCTTGGAAACTTCAGTCTCTGAAGCATACCTGTCTGGATGCACAGGATGAATCAAGTCAAAACCTTCTATGATTAAAATGCTCTCTAGTCCAACAGTATATTTTCTGTTTCAGAGAAAAATTATCCACTGCAAAGCAGTACACTCTCTACTTGCAGAGAGAAAGTCTTAAAATAGATTCGTAAACTTTGCTTCCAATTTCTCACAATATGTACAATCATGTACCATAGAAGTTTTATTATATTACTGAAAGTGTGAGCTAAGCCTTTTCCCATTCAATTTTAGTCTTGGAAAAGTGATCTGCACGACACATGCTCTTTATTAGCTTAAAAAGGGAGCCCTCTGCTGGTAGAACAGAGTCAGTGACCTCTAACTTGTTGGGATTGGGGGGAGCAGGTAAGCTTCTGTGTATTT
The DNA here is from genome assembly GCA_028533065.1 of Trachops cirrhosus. Classification (NCBI taxonomy): domain Eukaryota; kingdom Metazoa; phylum Chordata; class Mammalia; order Chiroptera; family Phyllostomidae; genus Trachops; species Trachops cirrhosus. The sequence goes on along the minus strand of JAPYXV010000151.1, from coordinate 54,756 downwards.
CATTCATCTCACACTATGTCCAAAATTTCACACAAAATAAACATAATTGTTCAATTGTCACTTAACCTGTATGAGTCACTAACAAATAACTAATAAATCAAATGCACAGATGTCATACAACTTAGGAAATATTTTTTCATGTGGCTGCTATGCTCTTGAAAGAAAACTTGTATGTAAATTTCAGCATTTATCTGAGACTCACTCAGCCGCACTGGAAAACTTACACACATAACTGAAAACTAATTTTAGCCTTCCGAGTTCTTCAAGACAGTATGTGTTACTACTTTTCCTTTCCCCAAAGTCTGGTAAAACTCACTTCAGAGGCAAAAATAGGTCATATTTCACTTCTTAGCAGGTCCCTTAATCAATAAAATATGTTTGAAAGTTATAGACTGAACACTGTATTCACATGTGCAAATCACCATCAGACAGTGAATGTTTCCCAGCCACCTTCCATCCTGTACTGCTTCCATGTTTTCGTGGGCTATCATGTCTGAACAAAAGACCACTTTAAAAAAAATCTGTGTGAAAAAAAAAATTGAACTCAAAACTACCGTTTAAGGGTTAAGTGAATGAATAACTCCCTTTATACCTCTGACTTAAGACAACTTAAGACCGAAGAAGGGTTTTTCAGGAGGATGCAAATTCGTCACTCCATATCCAGCTCTCTTAATGACCCTGCACTAAGAAGAGTGTCCATTTGCCTTTCTAAATAAACTCAGGTTTACAAAAACAACACTTCCTACAAAGTATCTGAAAAGGCGTGCCCGTCACTTTCTTCTCAGACACTGTCCCTTGAAAGAGAGGGCTGCACTGTGAAAACAGAAGTAAAACTGAGCTGCACTCCGCCAATACACACACCCTGAAATATGTCTCTTTTTCAGAGCACAAAGAAAACTTCCTATTTGTCAATGCATAACCCTATATGGCTCGCCTCTCTTTATTCCTCCCCATCTAAATGTACGCATGCATTTTTTTCAAGGTTTCATTTCTCACCTTTGAAACAATCCTCTAATGTCAGACCACATTTTAAACTCAATAAAAAATAAATCAGAGAAGAGTAAAACTCTTTGAAAGTCATTTCCCTCTACCTTAGTGCTTGCTTTAGTCTTGGGTGAAAAGCAAGCCCAGAGCATTTAAAACAATATTTATGAATCAGGCTCTTTAGGATGCATGTTTTGCAATGTGCCAGTGGTTAAAAATTAACTCTGACAGGTGTAGGAGGGCAGGGGGCAGAAATACCCATTTATTTTCCACTCTGGGCTTGAGGGTACAATATCAGACTTCAATTATGCTACATTAATATTTCTGAATATATCCACAAAATCTGAAATATGTAAATATGCTTATAATGGGTTCCATTCAAAGGCACACCATGTTAAACAGTCCTGTGTTTACCTTAGTTGCACTATAGCAATCTACCTTAGCTACCTAAGTATTATATAACATAGACATAACACAATGATTCAAGAAAACTTGCTGTTCAGCTGTAAATATGTTTAAGATTTTTAGTAACAAAGGGAATAGCACTTGCTCTGTGCTTAACCCCCCAAACCTTACTTTCACCCCATAAGGGGAGGATCCTTGCTTTGCGGGTTTGGTGGATGCATTAAATGACTTGGCATGTCAAAGTTCTTTGAAAGTTGAGACACTTATATATTTAAAAACAATTCATTTGGATGATTATCATTCTGTGCCCTGTTCTGTGCTGGGAAGAGCTCAAAAGAAGCAGCCCTTCTCCGTGAGAAATGTGGCTGAGCAGCTGAGAACAGTTAAGGGTAAGAGGACTAGGGGCTTTGGGGCAGAAGCACACTGACAGGTCATCAGCCTGTACTGCAAGCAGGGGGAGGACCCGCTTGGCCACAGACAAAGTGGATGGCACCGTCTGGGGCTGCTGTGTACGGATGCACATTCTGTGCACTGGGTGAAGGCACCTGGGCAAAGTAACAGGAGGAGCTGGTACTAAAATCCAGGCCCCTCCATGCAGCACACCACACAGAGAGGAAAGGGCATCATACAAGGGCACCTTCCTGCCTCTAAGCATGCACCCAAGAGGCAGCACCTGCCCAGTGAATATCTTTTTCACATTTGCATTAAAGCCCCTGCAGGCTCCCAGGGGCCTGTCTCTGCTGGCTGGGAATGTGGGGTCAGTGGGGAGAATGGCCCGACAGGATTCAGACAGCACTCACCAGGAGTGGTGGAGTCGAACTGCTGAGGCAAGCTCTGGCAGGGCCTTAAAAAACTGGAGTTGCCGCAACAGACAGTAGAGACATACTCTCAGGTCACGAGCTTCAGTACCTAGCACCTCATTTAGTTGTCACAACAACCCCAGGACAGAGGCATTATTCCAATTGCACAGACCGGAAAACAGTTTGGAAAGGTTGAGTTACTTGATAACAAACTTGGCAAGTAAGGAGGAAGAGTTGAAATTCAAACCCAGTTCTATTTGACTCACAAGTCTTTCCATGGCATTAACTGACAGAGGGAGTGATTTGGAGCCTTCTCCCAAAAGTTATAAAAACTGCATGTGGCTCTTTACTGTATGTGACCTAGGGGAACAAATTTCACATATTCTTAGTTCACGACCTGCTGGAGACTCGGGGACCGGTGACTGGACACTAGAAACAGCACCGTTGCTCACAAAGGTTCCAAAACCCCAGGCAGTGGGGGCGGCCGATGGGGCGGCCGCCGGGAGTCCTTCCACAGGCCTGGCCCTTGCACACGTGGGCTGGGTGACGCCGGGTGAAACGCTCAGCTAGCTTCGGCCGGTTTTACCTTCTTCACATGTGGGTGAAGAGCTGGACACGGCTTTCAGGTCTGGCGTGATGCTTTTTATGATACTGTCACTGAAAATATTTCCTGCTCTTTAGAATCTGATAAAAATTTCAAGCCATTATTTTTGTACTTTGCAATTTATCTTGAATAAATCTTTGAAACTCCTTGGACTGAAAACCTATTTCTCCTTCCTCTATTCAAATTGTACCTATTATTCAAAGCCCATTTCAAGTCTTATTTTTTCCATGAGCTTTTTCTGTCTACTTAATTACTCTAAAAGAGCCCCAATCACATCCCTAAAATTCATTTTGTACTTGCAGTACATGCCCTTCCATCTAGTATTTAATTAGGCGCCACGTGCTAATGGGTCCTCTCCAAACTGACGCTCTGCCTCAGTCATCATCAGTGTTGTCTCTCCCTTCAAGTTCTACCTGGTAAAAACTCGCCAACATGTCTCTCTGCCCCATAACAGTCTTGCTACCAGCTCTGACAAATATCATTCATGTGTTCATTTCTATTCATAATAATAAAGTTATTGCAAGTGAATGATTTGTGACCAGTTAGGGAGATACCCGGTGTTGTGCTTCCAAAGTCCTCTGATACCAGCACAGGCGGGGGCAATGATGGAGGACTCTATGAAAATGTCACATTCCCACCAGGCCTAAGAAATAATTTCTCCAACCCAGGGCCTCCTGCCAATCATCTGCACTGGAGCCGTGCCTGTGAACTAAGGTGTTCAGGATGAGGCAGTTTTCCTGGAAGGGGCAGTACATTTTCACAACTGAGAGACACTGAAGTATCCGTTTAATTCCAAAGGGCCTATATAATTTCCAGAACAGCATTAAGAGATATCACACAAAGGGGAAAATGGTTCAGACCAGGGTTTAAAATGACTTGCATTCATTTTTTTGATGAGGCTGAATGAATTCTGGGATGGTCTAGCAAACCTTTATTTATCATTCTTCAACAGAGCTGATGAAACTAATCTGCCTTTGCAATTGGCACACCAATTTCTTATACAAGAATGTGGGCAGGGTCCATGACATATCAAGCAGTTTTAAGTGTGCATTAAGAAAACGGTTGCAGATGAGTCTTTTCTGTGGCAGAATTAGGCAGAAACTGATAAGACGTTTAACCAGTTTACAATGGTCAGACTCATTAATTTCCACTACGGATCCTACTGCACCCTGTGTAGTGGAAATTCTCAAAAACTCCATGTGATACATTCATTTGTGGGCATCTGTCACACCCTGCCTGGCATTTAGCTTCCATGTCTTCTCTCTTCAGAGGGGGAGGCACGAAGGCCAGGACCACTGCCTAGCCCTTCCCTGCCAGCAGGGCCCCGCTCTCCCTAGGGCCTGAGGCAGACTGCCACACCAGTCAGGGGGAAGTGAAAAATTGTAGCCCAGCCTTTGGCCCAGAGATCTGCTTGGTTCTTGTTAGCCCTCTTCCTCCCCACCTATGTGATTAGTTTAGGGAAGGCCATCAATTAATACCTAAAGCATCATGCTCCACACCTGCCCTGACCCCTTATCACAGGGTCCTTCCAACATCACTGCAGTCTTTCCTACTGAGCCCAAAGGCAGCCTCTGAACATCAACACAGAGCTCCAGGACCTATAAACAATGACCCAAGCACTCACAGGAGATGAAATCTTTGGGCCACGCCTGGACTTCAGCCCCGGGCCATCCCTGTGGACAACCATCTCTGATGCAGTTTGCCTACAATTTGGGGTCTACCTATGCGAACCCTGCTTGCTGTGATTTGGAACATACCACATGTGCCTTACATACAGTTCTGCTGCCCTCCCTTACTGCTGCAGACCATTATCTTGGGTTTGTCCACAGAAGATCTGCCCAATACCTGCCTCGTTTTAACCCAACCCTACAGGTGGGTTTTCAGCACAGGCCCTCGCCTCTCTCAGTCTACACCTCCCAAAAGCAAACAACCAACCCTGGCCATGGAACACCTGAGAGAGCACAGCTCCAGTCTCCACGGCATGGCACTGACACCTGGGTCCCCATACCTGCTCACACAGAGATAAATGTGGTAGCTCACAGCTGCCTCCTCTGAGGTTTTATTTAAATTCCAGGCATAAATTAAAATTATAAGCAACACCTTTTACTGGTCCTGAAGCTTCACATACAGGACCTTAATCACTATTCTAAATGACCTGCTTCTAAGCAGTATATACAGCAAAGTAAGGTTGTTTAGGCTTTCCACAGTCGAAGAAAAGTACATCAGTTTAAATTAAGCCCACTGCTAACACGGTCTGTGTTTCCTGCTTTGTTAAATGGCTAACTGAATGCCAGCCTGCTTTCAAAGAAGTGCCTGGCTTGCTCTGACTTGCCACAGCGAGCACCCTGGTTCCATACTGCTTGCATTATTGAAAATGTTTACTTTGACAGACATTTCTCAGCAGACCTGCTTCCAAAAAACACATTCCCAAATACTTTAAATTATATAGTAATTATAAATCCCCTACTTTCTAAATATTAGAAAGACAAACAAAAATGTCAACAGCTAAAATGAGCTCCATAATTTATGCACAACGAGAAGCATGAAAGGTGATGGGAACAGAGAGCTCTCCCAACAAGCATCATCTAAAAGCAGGACCATTTAAAATCCGCAGACGCTGAAATATGGATGACATTTACCATACACACTGCCATGCAGCTACTTTTTCTTTAAACATAAGAAGCCATGTTATTGTGGATCTCAATTCCACAAGAAACTTATGTTATTTCAGATGAAGTCAAAGCCACCATTTTTCAGGCTCTCAAAACCAAGCAACGAGAGAATCTTGAATGTTCCAAGGGCATCATTACCTGGTGCAGGCTGTCGTTCGTTCCATTCTGTTGAGATTAAGATTTCTACAACTTTTATGAGGTGTTCAGTATTCTCAGAGCTATAAAAAAAAAAGAGTTCTATTAGAAATGTTTTCCCTAAACAACACACTCGTTTTCATCGACCCACATCCCAGTGTTAACATGCACATGCATCCGGGAACCAGTATCTTCAGAGTAAGGGTAACAGCCAGTGAGCCCAGGACTACCCTCACCACCCAAAATACACGCTTCTCTTCTCTCACCTGGCTGCTGGGAATCTGAAAAGCAGAGGGCTGAAAAGTTCAGAGAGCACTCTCGCAGTCAGAAGGTTTTTGCTGGAGCTTTGGGAGAGCTTGAAGAAATGTTTTAGCAAATACTGAAGTGTAAGCCAATACTGATGAGGTATGTTAGGTGACCTAATGAGCTTCTTCAACAGCTGGATATATTCTTCGGAGCTTTGAACTTCTACAAGTTAAAAAAAAAAAGAAATGAGGAAAAAATAATAAGAGACTGTTTCTAAGTATCGCTGAATAAACGCCTAGAAAATTTCTGTTCTCCTAGCTATAGAAAAAGGAGTCATTCAAAACAAAGTCATCGGGAGAAGCAGACAGTCCATTTGTTCTTCTCATTAGAAAAGGCATTGTGAGAAAGTAGCAATCTCAAGTCAAATGGAAATGTAAGAAGCTCTTGGTGTAAAAAAAAAAACACAAGAGGTTCAGGGTGTTCTGGTAGAAATCTGCCCTCTATGGAGCAGCTGCAAGTGTGATTGGCTGAGTTGGAGGAACATCAGATAAGTATCACAGGTTTTAACTTTGAAGGTTACAAACCACAATTTCCTGTCCCCAAAGCACTTTAACTGAGCATTAGCTCCTAAAACTGAGAGTCCTTTTCCCTCAACACTTCTGTAATGGCCACTTGAAGATGATAAGAACATCCCCAGTCACCGGGTTTTAGCCCCTATCCCCTGAACCCAAGGATGCCACTTGGAACACTGTGGCCTCCACTGACATAATGAGCTTTGTTAATGCTGATAAAGGTTAGCAATCAGCCATTTGAACATGTGGAGAGTCTTCCTGAGCAAATGAGAATCTGGGTGTTCTACTGCAGCAGTCCCCAACATTTTTGGCACCAGGTACTGGTTTTGTGGAAGACAATTTTTCCATGGACCAAGGTTGGGGATGGGGAGACAGGAGGCAGAGCTCAGGTGGTCATGCTATGGATGGGGGAGGAGGGAGGTTGGGGACCCCTGTTCTATTGGATGCCAATGGAGAGAAGTTGAACTGATGGGAGTAGGGGGCAGGGTGTTGGGGGAGGGGTCAAGGGTGGGCTGGGGTGGGAGGAAAGATTCTTAATATTTTCTAGAAACTGTCTCTTCATACGCACAAGTTGCAAGCACATCAGCATCTCAGTATGTGTTCAATGAGGCTCTCAGAAGAGAAAACAAACCTTGGGCTAAAGAAATCATCTCATTGTAAACAGCTACTGGAATGACAGGATTCGGCAGGTCCAAGAGATAGCGTTTGAAAGCATCTGCTAAAACTTGAACGTCAACAGTTTCCAAGTCCACGGAGGCGGCATCTATGATAGAAACATTTTTAAAAAATTACTTCAGACGTTTTATACATTGGTTGGGCCAATTTTCTGAACGTCTGACTTCAACATGCCATGTGAAAGGAAGCAATGAGGACCAGTATGAGTTTCTCACAGGGGCTGCTCCTTGCATTTCGAACAGAACAATTTTTCTTTGTACGGGCCTGTCCCCAACACAGTAAGCATTTAGCAGGATGGCCCTTGCCCATGACGCCAGGAGCATATTCCCAGACTTTGTGCCCACAATCCATATGTTGAAGCCCCCACTCCCAGTACCTCAGAATGCTACTGTATTTGGGGCAGGTCTTAAGGAGGCTTTAAGTTAACATGAGGCCACTATGGTGTTCTTATAAGAAACAAGGAAATTTAGACGCACGAAGACACCAGGGGTGCACGTACAGAGGAAATGCCATGTGAGGACACCGCAAGAAGGCAGCCATCTGGAAGCTAAGGAGAAAGGTCTCAGAAGAAGCCAAACCTGCCTTGATCTGGGACTTCTAGCCATAAGAACTGTGAAAAAAATAGGATGCTATTTTTTAAGCCACTCGGTCTGTGCAATTTTGTTACAGCCGTCCTAGCAGACTAATGTAATCCCCAGAAATGTTTCCAAATAACCCTTAGAGGGTGGTTTTGCCCCACTGAGAGGGGTTCTGCCTAGGGTTGGCTATCATATAGTAAATGCTTCCTAAAACCTCAACAAGAAAATGTGAAATGCAAATCCACAGAATTCTGAAAATTTCAGTTGCTAAATCCTTTATTTTAGAATTAATATAAATTTAACCCAACAGAGAGACTGATTAGACAGTAAGGTATTATAGAATTTTAGCAATCTCAAGAATATCCATGAAAATAACTTGAGCATCTTTAGAACACTTCTCCCTAATTCTGACAGGGCCTTATGATCAAGGTGTTACTAATCTAACCAGTGGGCTCTAACCGTCTTAGAAGATTGAGAAGATGAGCATATTGATCCAATAAACCCTTCCGCTGGAAAACAGATCAGGTCATTCAGTAATGGGGTGATGTGGATCAAAGTCTCTCTGTGAGGGCTTGAGCTGGAAGAGACACAGGGCCCAGCAGAAGGAAGGGAAAGTGGGGCAGGAACGGCCGTGTAGAAACGAGAGGCACTGGGCTGCTGCTGATGGGTGCACCCTAGTGACGTGAAGGGTCATTTGAAAATTATCTGGAGACTCAATGGAGAAAAGGTGAGGAAATGTAGCTGAAATGCTACATTTTTAAACAAGGCATTATGAATTGTGATGTTACAAATAAGAAAAGCAGAGCTGTTGGATGTGGAGAAAACATTTTTGTTAAACTGAATTCTAATACAGCTAGAAATGTGTGAGACATTAGCAAGAACTAACATACTGTAGTGACTGACTGGAAGAGGTTCGGACCTAGGAGAGAATGAGAAGGAATCAAAGTTTACTCCAGGGCATTAGAGCATGAGTAGAAGAAGGTGGTATTCTGGATACCGAGACCCAAGTGTGGTATCATAAATCATGCTAGGTTGAACCTGAAGCTGCAAACGTTCCTTGGACACGTACTTATCATAATCCAAACTTGCCCAACTAACCGGGCAGATTTTATAAAAGACAACGACATAACACCATATAGCTCAGAGGAGTGTATTTCACAGAAAATGGGGATAGGTTAGTTTGACTAAAAGAATTATTAAACTTAACAGGGAGAGAGTCAAAGGGTTAGATAACTTAAATGTTCTATAGAGGTCTGATGAGAGGCATCGCATCCCTAACAAGCCCGGGGAAGGTGACACTAGGTCTGTGCGTCAAGGGGCCACCTTGGAAGTAGTGCAACTCCTCATGGGGGACTGTCAGGCAAAACCCTGTGGGCACCACCACAGGGACATTCCCCCACAGCCCCTGGCTGGTGGGTATGCCGCTGCCCGCCCCTCAAACTTCGCCCCGCACACTTTGTTTACCATGACTCATTGCTAGCAAATTAGTATTGCTTAATCTGTCATCCTTTAAAGTGTGATACACCAATGGGCGATGCGGTATAAACACTAAGACAGTAAATATTCCACATGTCCCTCCAGGAAGCAGGGTTTCTGCTACGTACTCTGTGAGACAGCAGTGCTGATGAGTTGTATCTCTGCCACGACACTTCGTGGACAGGATGCTAACGATGTGTCTCCCTGCCACACTGACAGCACCTCAGGGCATGGACCACAGCTCTTACCTGTCCCCTTGGCTCCCCCAGGCCCAGCCCAGCACACAGAATGTGCCTGTTCGATGTTTGTGGACTGAACTATAAAACGTCCTTAGAGCAGGGCTTTGGCGCATTAACATTACACACGAGGTGCATCCCAAAGAGCCTGTGTAGTCTTCAAATGAAATCGCCTTATTTCAAGTCTTTGGCAAGTCTTTGCATAAGCTCACCTTATGCCAAACTCTGCTAGAGTTTGTGACATAGTATGTTCTATCATTTTTTTAATGTAAATTCTAAAGCTTCTTAGAGTTTCTGATTTCTGTCCTGTGTGTCCCTTTTGGCATTACACCTCTTCCAAGAGCACTGCGTGACTTTTGAAGCCAGCCAGGTGAGAGGTATACACTCTTTAGGTCCAGGTCGGGGGCGTTTACATCCTCTCCTCCCCAACTTCACACTGAGTCTCCTCATGACAGGGAGCCAGTAAACTCTCCAGCGCTTCACCCTTCCTCCAGCGGGAATGGTGTCCGCTCCTCAGCTGATCTCTACTGTGTTAGTAGTTCTCAGTGTTGCTGGCAATGTCTGGAGACATTTTTGGTCACAACCAGGGGGCAATGGCATCTAGAGGGCAGAGGCCAGGGATGCTGCTAACCATCCTATCTTGCATACGACAGCCCCCTACAACATAGAATTATCCATCCTAAAATGTCAATGGTGTTGAGGTTGAAAGGGCCTGATTTTTAAGCACTGAATTATAACTGACATATAATATCGTGTTAGTTTCAGATGCACAACAAAAGGATTTGTTTCTGTGTATATTGTGAAATGACTGTCCCAGTAAACCTTGTTAATGTATTTTCTTTTTTCAATGAAAACTTAAAGATAGAGCCTGATTCAGGTTAAGGTAAACCAACATAGGGAAAAATTCAAACCATTAAAATTCAAAAGAGAAAAGAAAGAAATAATTCATTTTGGGCCAAGATAGTGGGGAAAAAAGCATAAGGACTTTTGGAGTCAGAACGATTTGGGTGCAAATCATCACTTCGCCATCAGTAGTAATGAGTACTTACAGCACAAGGTTAAAGTGTGGACGAAGTAAAAGACCTTAGTAGGTGGCAGCCAGAGTGGGCTGCTGCCTTCCTGCCTGTCCTTTCCAGACGCTGGTAATCCACAGGGTTGGTTAAAAGGTCATGTTTCTTCACTTTGTTCAGTGTAAGTGACTCATCTGTGAGCTTCTTCCAGGATATAACAATATTTTTATCAATTGAAAAATCCTCAAGCTGCAAAGAGCTCTGGTGGATCAACTCCTACATTTAGATAATGTTTACTCTTTTTTTTTTTTGCCACAAAATTCACTTTCATAGTATCATACAGAATTCAAATGAGACCAGTGTTCTATGTGTGTGTTTTGGGCTCGAACAGGGAAGGAAATCTGTCAAAATATATTGTTGACGTGAATTTGGTTATTTATTCCATCTCACAAGTGGTGTAAAGATTTTTTTTTTAAGCTAAACTGCATCATTTGTGTTTGGTCACATTTAAAAACTCAACCACTACTTCTCAAATAACTCCTGCTTCATCAGTCTCTGATGTCTGAACATTTCCTGTGACATGTTCAACTTGACCGATTTTTCTGACCAAAACAAGTATCACTATTTCAATTGGCTGAAAACAAAATTCAGTGTTTCCTTAACACCCAAGTAAAGCTGTTAAGAAAAAAGAAAAACATGTCTCTCACCTATAATTTTATGCCAGTTAACTTCTAATGACCTACTCTGTGGGTAAGACAGGAGATACAGCAGCAAAGAGGATATACCCCGTACAAGGGTAACCTGATTTCCATGTACAAAGGAAAAAAATAAAAGTTGAAAAAATTTATTTTTAAGCTTCAAACATTCGGGTGGAGCATTTCAAGTGAAACTATCCACTGATAAAGATCTAATCTCCTTCTTTTTCCCCAGAAACATCTTTTCTAAAAATTTTCATAAGCTGCCTGATTTTGAAGCTGCCTCACACTTCAAATTTTCATTTGTTAACTACCAGGTAGACCTCCTTTGCACACATGTCTCAAAGAGCTTCGTCCAAAAGTGGATTTCACTCTTTTTCATTCAAACATACATCAGTTAAAATAGTGTGAGGCATAAAATTATTTTTCTAAAATGAAAACGGTTGGAAGGCAATGAAGAATCTGAGAGATTCTAGAAGCTGATAAAAAAAGATGACTTGCCGGAATGATGGCAAGTGAATGTACTCACATTTGTACAGTTTTATTCTGATGGCAAAGGAGGGAAAGGACAAATAATAAAACCACTACTTGGCTGAATACATTGATGTCATTTAACCAATGGTGTGCAGGAGCTGGGTTGCACCCACTCACAAGGGCCACTGGAACTGTGCCCAATTCTGCCCAAGTTGGAGTTCAGTGATAACATGAGAGCTGGAATTGATCATGATGAGGATATTTACACCATGGAAATGGGCAAATGCAACAAACCAGGGCTTGTTCTCCTCCCTCAGAGCTGGTTTACCGGTGCACCATGGAACACAACGATATTGTGATGCTAATGTAAATATGGCATGAAAAGGCAAGCAAATGAGAAAGGAAGGAAGAAAGCAAGACAGAATGAAAAGAAAAGGAAAAAGAGAGAGAAAGGGAAAGGGTCAAAAGAGACATTTGTTAAATGACACAGACTTAAAAATATTTTTTAAACTGATCCAGATGAATTGGATGTAGCCAGATGCAGGGTCAGAGAAAGATGGTAGCTATGCAGAGCCAGAGAAATCCCAAGAGGCTGTTTCTCTCCCCTGCAACTCCAGCAGCAGCCAGAGGCTCCTTCCTGGCTGTGATGAAGGCCAGCATGTCTACAGGCAGGCACATACACACGCCCCAACATAGGAGACAGACATCAAAGGTCTGCACTGCTACCATAACAGGGCAGAGGGAACTATGCTTGATTTCTGGGCTCTCTTCAAACTTAAAACGTTGCATAGTTTTAAATTCAAGCGTTTCATGCTTTACCTGACACAGAAAGGTAAGAACTGTCTTTGTCATTTGTATCTGTAGTTCCAGGACACTCACCACAATCAAGAAGCTGTCGTAATTCTGCTGGATTGCTGGAGCTCTGTGTTCTGTATAGAGTTGAACATTCCAGACCTAGGACACAAAACAGAGCGAGTATGCAAAACGCAGCTCTCTGGAGAACCTGTGAGCCGGCTGCCAGAAAGACATTCCAGCTTCCATCCAGTATCTATTCTAGATGTGTACCAAATATTCTTGGAAGTCAACTCCTACTATTAATCTTATCTGGCATGTCAATAATTTTGGCAAAATCTTCTGGCCACTAAGGAACCAGTTGATTATATTTCTTAAGTTATGGAGAACTTAATAGTTCCCATACAGGAACTACGCATTAATATGGAGTTAGAAACCAGACCAAGATTTTGTGCCCAGTACACAGCACAAACCGCTGTGTGTCTAGCACATGTATTTAATGAGTGCCCAAAAGACAAACATAAATTTTAGCACCCATGAGACAAGGTTTATAACAAGTTAACTCACTCCCTCTACCCCTCGAATTACCTTTCTTTTCAATGGCTTCTACTAGCTTGATAAGAAGAGGTGGAGCAATGTCAGGAGGGGCAAACTGTTCTGCAAGATCCGGAAGGGCCAAAGCTGCAAAGACACAAAATCCGATGAATGTTTACTTTGCGGCCATCAAATGCATTGAACAACAATGAAGAAAATTAAATACAAAATAATGTAATTCTATCTCACAGGAGCAACTCAGGCCCCAGTTAGAGACAGGCCTGTGCCCCGCCCTGCCCTTTAGAAGGCTCCTCCCTGGGCCTCTTCCCCCAGTGTCAGGAGTTTGGGGGGCCAAGGAGACATGGCCTTCTCTCCTAGGACACTCTCAGAATACTTACCAGGAATCCCAAAATGCCTTGCCTCGATGGCTTCTCAGGGCTTGTTCCCCAGGTCCACCCTCCCCAGGGCAGACCTCCCTGCTGGGGTGCCCTCCAGCCTGAGGAGCTCAGGATGGAACAAGTTTGGAGGTACAAGGCCCCTGAAAAGCCATGCTCTGGGGCAGAACTTGGGGCCCAAGAAATCTAAATTCGAATCTGGCCTCCTGGTCATTATGAAGAAATAACTGTCCAGGCAGGAGACTAGAACAGATTTTAATAGAACAGATTTGTTAACAGGACTTATAACTTGAACATATTCAGACACAGGGTATGCAGGTCTCCTTTTGCACTCTTGTCCCAAGCCTCACAAATGTCAGGAGTGGGCCAGTATCAGATCCAGAAGCCAGTACACATGACCACAGGCCACCTGACCCTCAGGGGAAGTCCCCGTGTGCCTGCTGTCGAAGCCTTGATTTGCTTACATTACTCTGGTCAGTAAATATCTTTAGAAATGTGATGCTTTCAGAAACCCATTTTCCATGCTGTATTTACATGTTTTAGTAATTATAATGATACAAAAGAAAAAATCTTATTGGATGACACAAATGTCTTTCAACATTATGTTGATAACTGTATTCTTACTCCAAAAAAAAATGAAACCATTTTAAATAAGTTTTTTTCTCATAATAAACCAGAAGAGGGAGCTAAATATATTCACCTCAAATTTCTCAAATGGTAAAATATAGGTAAAATGATAGTATTTATGAAAATAACTATATGTGCATCAATTAAGAACTTTTTAGACATTACCGTTCATTACTGTGTACTCCTAACTAGAAATACTTTATATAATCTAAGAAAAACTAAATATTTGTGATTTTGTTTCAATGAGATTTTAGATGTGTGATTATAAGCCATATATCATGTTAATAAGCAAATTTCTTATGAGGGCCATCTTTCTAATACTACTACTCTACCAGGACAATGACAGATTTATGATACAAAAGTAAAATCCTGTTATTAAATTTTGACCTCAGAGAATCAGTGACCTGGTCCCATTCTGCAAACCCTTTACTCTATGGTCAAAGGCCCTTTCAGACTGCACTATGCTCATGATGGACAACACGGGATCTTGCCACCTATCTCCACTCGCCACTGCCACTACCTGGGATAAATGAAGAAAAGGTAAATCATAGAACAAAACGGTACAGCAGCACCATCCAGCAGAACTTTATGTGATGATGGAAATGTTCTAATCGCTGTGCTCGTCAATAAAGCATATATGGCCACCGAGCACTCGAAATGTAGCTACTGGGACTGAGAAACTGAATTTTTAATTTTTACTGATTTAAGTTGAAATGGCTGTGTGCGCCTAGTGACCACAGTTTTGGAGAGCACAGTCCTGAAGCCTGAGCAAGGGCAAATTCTGTCAATAGGGGTGAAAGATTCCTCAGCTGGCTTTGTGCTAGAGACCTCGCTAGAAAGCCATCCCTGAGGTCAGGGCATCTGGACAGAGGGCTGACTGACATCTGAACCCTGGGCTACCACGCAGTTTCCTGGCTGACGCTGTGCTACATCACTGAACGCATTGTGGACCTCAGAAAGGCAGATCAGATATGCCACTGACTTTCTGGACGGTCACTATGCAGAGAGCTGAGTGAGAACTTTAGCTCTCCTGTGTTTCCTTTGTCTGCCTGAGCCCATGGACCACATGGAGAATTTGCTAGGAACTCAAAGTACCACCACAAACCTCTGGAACTGGAATATCCAGGAATGGGAGTTAGTAATCTGTTTGGGGTTAGTAATAGTCTTAGGATGTGCTGTTATGATAAGCAAGTTCATGTGGGTGACTGCCTGAAAAAATCCTGCAATGACACCCCCAAATCTCTAAATGTTAAAACGTGAGTGGATCTGAAAAGCACTTAAAATACAAATGTCTTGAAAGTTTCATATAGACTTTTTAATTAAAAACATTGCAAAATTAAAGAACAAATACTATAAAATAAAAGAGCACACCATTTCATTTCCTCTAACTATAAACTACTTCCCCTTGCCTTCAAAGAGTATCAGCTCACAAAAATATCCTCCCCCATAAATGCCTTCTCCCCTGAACGGGGTGAAATATCCTATCAGCATATGCAACAGAAGCGAAGCACAAAGGTAGAGAAATGTACAGAAATGTTATTACTTAGAATTCACTCTAGTGTCTTTTCTTAGCCCTCTCAAACTTACAGGGCTGAGCACACGCCAAGACGCAGAAAGTTGAAGATTAAATTGTAAATACATGAACCCCCATATCCACCCAACATTCATCCAATTAACTAGCCCAGTTCCATTTCTCTTCCCTCATACATTACACAAGCATTATGCTTTTTAAATTAAAAAACAAATCCCTGAAGTTGGCAACTGGAAATGGAATTACTTAATAAAGGTTTATCTCCTTCCAGAATCTTATCACAACAATCATTTCTGCAGGCAAATATGAAAGTTAAATTAAGTGATAATTAAAGATTTCACCTCATTGCGACTGGAATATACACCCAACAGCTGTTGTATTACTGGGCTGGCAAATACGACACATGAAAGTGTTTCTATCTTTGTATTGTACTTCTTCCCTGCAGTCTGAAGGAGGGAAAAGACAAAACCTTCTTTCCTTAATTCTTTCAATGATTCCTGGGGGGGGGGGGGGGGGAATGGTAGTTTACTTTCAGTATCCTGAGTTACAAAGTATCAATTGTTTCTCTCAGACAAGTGTTACATGAGGGTTAAGCAGGTGACAGCCATCAGGTATCTGGAGCTTTCCTCAGAGTGCACACCAGAATACTTCAAAAAGAAAGGAACTGGATGTCTACAGTAGGAAGCGCAGGTATTCCTTTTGAAAATACTGAATTTCCCACTGAATTTTTAATATTGAAAAAAGTTTTATTACCTAAATGTATGAATCATCACAGCTGATCAAGCTTTTGCAATGGGAGTTGTAAAAGGTAAATTTTACAAAGAGGGGTGATTTTTAAAATAACAATGCAAGGATTTCCTATTCTGTGACTCAATCCATTTCCCCTTTAAAATATTGTAACATAGGGAAAGTGGCAGCTGCACCCAGAAACCTTTGAAGTTCACCTCTTTTATCTCAGACAACAGGATCAATTAACACCAAAAGTCTAAAAAAATATTCTAAAGCACAATATTAATTATTTCAACAATCCTAAAATCAACTATTCCTTTAATTACACTAAATACGCAAGGTCAATATTTACTTTTCCATGAGATCTCATTTTAAGAAATTCCAACAGGAAATGACAATTGCCAGGAATTACCAAATTTGGCATTGTTCTTTAAAAAGCCCCACATCACACAGTTCAATGAACCAAAACTTAATGGAACTAAAACATATATATATATATACACACACACACACAAACTATATGGATCATATAGAGAGACTTGCACAATCCTCACAAAGTCTGCATATAAATTCTCATTAGATTTCATCTTCCAGACAGATTTTTATACCTTACTGAGGAATGTATTTTAGCTGTGAATCCTATGGTGGCCGCTGTGTAAGTCTGGAGAGCCAAGTCCACTCTTAAGAATCTGGTGAGTGCAGAGTTCTATACTATAATCCAATACCAGTTTTTCCCTTGGCTGAATCATTTTTTTCATCAGAAGAAATCAATTTTACTTAAGGAGAAAGAAGACAAAAAAGAACAGCAGAAGGGTCTAAAAGCGGTGAAGCCAAGATGCATTGTTTCCTTAGAAAAGAGGAATTAGTCTTCCACATTTAACCATGTGCCCCAGGTTGTAGAAAGAATTTTTGATGACACATCAGATTCTGTGTTTTCCACTAGTTCTATTTTCCCCTCTTTGCCCTGGTGACAACCAATCACACAGAACAGAAGGGAGACTTCTCTCCAAACTCAGGCCCTTCCCAAACCACTAACGTGGACAGGCCTGAACAGCCCTTGGGCACCGGCGGTGTGTGGGAGACAGTGGCATTCCTCGCACTAAGGGGTGCCAACACCGCTACAAAGTGCAAGATGAAACCAGCACACAGCCGCACCTTTTGGAGGCGTTCTCTATAAAAAAAAGATATTTTAGACTTAGTGCCTGGCAGGGACGAATGGAAAGTTTAAGCCGAAATTCTGGGACTCCAGAGACTGCTCAAGCCAAGTATTTCATTACTGATGGAAGCAACTTGGAAGTGTATGAAAAACTGCCACTTAGCTTTTAAAATCTAATACAAATACACAGAAAAGAAAGTGAATATGCGAAGTGTGGATCAGTATTGAATCAAGATGTTTGTCTAATCACTGTTGCTGAATCCAAACTTGATTTCTGTCTGAAACAATCTCTCTCATTATTTCAAATAAAAAATGTATATTCTGGTGGGCGAGAATTACTTTTCTTAAACCTTATGAGCACATTTATATGCATATAATGGTTATATGCATATAATGGGTAATACCTTGATTATTTAAACTTCTTAAGCTCTAAGGGCAAAGCCATAACAAATGCTGAGATACTACAGCTAAAAAAAATTAAGCAAAGCAAAAAACCAATTATGGGTTCCTTAATTTCGGAGCACACTTGTTTAACTAGCAGTAGAGAAATTATTAAAAGCACAGGTTTAAGGCCAAAGAGACCCGGGTTTTACTTGTGGTTTTGTCACTTACTGAATGTAATCTTGGGCATGTTAATTAACTTGAACCCCAGTTTCTTCATCTGTAAAATGGGAATAATTATTAGTGTAATATTGATTCAATCAATAATATAAATCAACATGGTAGGCATAGTGCCCAGTATGTAGAAAGCACAAATACATGGGTATTTATGATTAATTTAGAATCATTCATATATTCTTTTTCATTATTATTGTTAATGGATTTTTAAATACTCAACTGCAAAGACATTTTAAGACCAGAAACTATTAAGAGAGAATTCGATCCTTTTTTAAGGATTAAAATTTATTTTTTAACAATTCTTTTTAATCTTCACCCAATGATATGGTTATTGATTTTAGAGAGAAAAAAAGGGAGAGAGAAAGACTACATCAACATGAGAGAGCAACATCAACTGGTTGCCTCCTATACATGCCCCGACCGGGGATGGAAACTGCAATCCAGTTATGTGCCCTGGCTGGGAGTCAAACCCGTACCCTTTTGGTGTACAGGACAACACTCCAACCAAGTCACCCAACTAGGACTTGATACTTTTTAAAGATGGCAAAATGGAAGCAAGAAGAGGGTAGAGATCTGCATTTTGATTTTCATTCTATACATAAATATATTCAATATTTTTTCAGAAGTCATATTTAAAATATCACATTATCTTTAATATATTACACTTTTCCCCTATGGAACACCATTATGCTAATGTATTTAAGTTATTATACTTCAGTTTTTCCAATATAAAAAAAATGAAGTTGAAATGATACTGAACTTGGTGGAAACAAGCTTTTATTGGGAGGGGCAGATAAAAAGAGTAGATGTAAAATAAATCTTCAGTCATTACTACATTATTTCCAGCAATAACTAGTCAAAAGGAATTAAAAGGAGTTGCCAACAGATTTAAAAAAGTCAGTAAATCTTTTCAGATACCCTAAACTAATTAGTCTTCAATATCTTTATCTTTTCCCACTTATCTCTTCTGCTCCACAGCTTAGAAACAAATAAAGGGGATCTGAGATCCTCTGCCCATTTAGTTTTATTTTTAGATAAAAGACTGGTGTGGGGAACAAACAGCAGGCAAAAATCTCATTAAACATAAGCAGAAGTTCCAGTTTTGCTTCTGATGGCCTCAGCTGAAGCCTCAAGAGTTTGGAGATAACTGAAATGCAAGATAACACTTAATCTTTGACGGGCGAGCCTAATTAACTGTGATTCATATCACCTAAATTGGAGTTTGATTGAAAGATTACCATTTATAGTGCATAGGAAATTAAAATGTTGGACAAGAGGTAAATGGGGAAGAAAGGGACTCCCTCCTCTCCCCACCAGGAAGGTAATTCATAGCTGAGTCTGTGGGATCCAGGAGGTGAAAGATTTGTAAGGGAAGTTGTTCTTTTGGTCTGTTGGCTTAGAAAGATTCCACAGGCAGTGTGACTATGAGGCCCCCAAAGGGAAAGAAAGAAGGAAAAGTCACGTGACACACATAATGGATGCTGGACCATTTGTTGAATAAATAAGTGAATATTACTGAACATCAATTAGGAGCCACACCCCAATAGTATTTTATAGACATGCTTTCACTTATTATCCATAGCAGTTCAAAGGCATCCAGTTCTTATTATCCCCAATTTCAAGGTGAGGAAACTGAGACACAGAAATTCAGTCATTTGGTCAAGGCAACAAAGCTCATAGGCAGTGACCCTAAATTCAGCTTGGATCTCTTTCCTTCCACCAAAGTCTACATGTAGGCCCCATTCAAGGAAAGACACCTATAAGGAGCTTGATAAAGACTCCTGCCAAGTCTCCCTGATTTGAAGGGTGAGTGTGAGTGATAAGGGGGTTACATGACACACTGGTTATTGGATCCTTGATCCCATGTGTAAATAAAGCTACCCTGTTTTATTCCACCAAAGAAGCAAGTCAGTACAATTCATACAATTCTCCCTCATGATAGAACAATTTGCAATGTAGACAATTAGCACCATAATGAGAAAGCAGTGGGAACCCCTTTAATAACAAGAGGGAGATGGGGGCTCCAGGTGAGCCTTGCTATCTCCCTCAAGGCTCAGGGTGAACCTGTGGAGGTGCTCACTTCTCTCCCATTTATATCGGACAATAGATTTCACAGTCAAATGTATAAAGTATAATGTTTGAAATGCTTACAAATAATTAAACAAGGTCTTCCAACGTAACTTGAGAATCCCAATCTCCGAAGAATTAAAGGATCCTCCTTCGACCAGGAGGAGGCAGAGGAACTGGACAGGAAGATATTACTGGGGAAACCGGAGACCAGAAAGAAGCGTTCTGATCTAGGTTGGAAGCTCAGTAACGGCGCGGAAGCAGGATGTTGGCTGACCACGGAAAGAGTGCAAAAGGAGCGTGGACTGCCAAGGTGGAAAAATCTGTCCAGCTAGACGGAACAGGCAGTTTGCAGAAAGCCTGGACAGAAATCAGAGAAAAGAGCCACTACTTCCATTCTAATAACTACAGAAAGAGCAGGGTTTTCTCTCTGATGTGTTTAAATATACTACCAAAAAGTTGAAAGAACTGTACAATGAATGCCCTTATATCTTCATCCTAGCGGCCAAAAGTAACATTTACTCTGTTTTATCACATGTCTATCCATCAATCTCTTTTGTTGACACATTTCAAAGTGAGTTACAGAAATTGATTGCTATGGGCTAAATTGTACCCCTACACACACACACACACACACACAATCCATATGTTGAAACCTCAACCCCCAATGTGATAATATGTGGAAATGAGAACTTTGGGAAGAAATGAAGTTGAGATGAGCTCATGAGGGTGGGGCATTACGATAGGACTGGTGGCCTTATAAGAAAAGATGCTAGACAGCTTTACTTCTCTTTTCTCTCTTTGCTGTGTGAGAACACAGAGAGAAGACACCTGTCTTCCAGTCGGAGAAGAGCACCCCCCACGAGAACCCAGTCAGGCTGGCACCCGGACTTCCAGCCACTTGAACTGTGAGAAATACATTTCTGCTGCTTCAGCCTCCCGGCCTGTGCGATTTCATCGTGGCAGCCCAAGCCGCCTAATACATCAATACGCTACACCCAAAGAGAGGAAAGAAACCTTTAGTCTAAAAAAAAATCAATGTCAAATACCAATTCCACAGGTATTTAGTAAACATCTCCTGATCACCAGAGCATTCTCAAGGGCAGTGCTTCCTAAACTCAGTGTGCATAGTAATAACCTGCTTCAGCAGGTCAGGGTTCGGTTCAGGGTTTGCATTTCCAACAAGCTCCCAGGTGATGCCCGTGCTGCTGGTCCTCAGACCACACTTTAGAGGCAAGGATTTAGGGTGAGTCCATCGATCAGAGAGAGAAAATCTAGATCTCAGTGGGAGATGGAATCCTAACCATTAATCTGCATACTTCATACTTGCTGCCTAAATGCCCTGGGCTTTATGGGCTGGTCTTGTACCAGGTCCCAGTAGTCTTGCATGTGTGTTGGGCAGATGATGCTGACTGATGCAAAGGGTCTAGCTATGAAATCCAATTAGATCTGACATGATACCTAGTTAGTGGTAGAGGCTCTGCCGCTCTGTGCATCTCTGTACCCACGTGTGGAAAGGGATCATGTGGACACAACTTGCCTAGGTCCCATTCAAGCCGAAGACTAGCACCCAGTTCTCCTGATGCCCACGCCAGAGCTTTTCCCACCTCCCACCACATTCAAGAGGACTCAGCTGTTTAAATTTTGATGGGGAGGTAGCGGGGCGGGGGCGGCGGGAGGGAGAGCAATAGAAAATATTAGAAAGGCTGATCTAACAAATCACTAGTAGTAGTAGTACTAGTACTACTACTGGTAGTTCTCATGTACTCAACACTTAGTACCGACAACTGTGCTTAGTAGCACTTTGTCTCAGTTAACCGTTACTACCTTGGAGGTACTGCAATTGTGCCCATTTTACAGATGAGCAAACTGAGACTAAGGAAAGTGAAGCAAGTTGGCCACAGTCATGCTGGCAGTAAGTGGTCAGGTAGCTCTTGAAAGAACTGATCAACTTCAAAACCAGCCACGGCCACTCTGAATCTCAGTTGCCTCATTAAGCAGACATACCACATGGCAACACTCTGGTAGTTACAAAGCTGGAGAGAGGTTGAAAATTCTTTGCAGGACATGGACAGAAGAGCACTTGGCAATAGGAGATACACACAATTACAATTTTAGTGACGAGATGTGTGTGTTCCCCTTGGGCCTGGACTGGTAGGCCATATTCTCGCCACCACCTCTGCCCTATCAGGATTGAATCCTTGCCAGCCCCCTCAGCCAGGCTAAATATTTTCAGGGCAGCATTTATTAAATATTTTCTCATAAGGCTAAACTAAGCACATTCTTCCCCAAGGATGTAATGGGTTTTATTCAGCTAAATATAGCTGGCTAACTTATCACTTTCAGCAAGGTACAAATGGGCTGTTCTGGTTAATCATTGGGTGGAGAAAGGGCCCAGCAAATGATTTACAAATGCATATATTTTGTAACCTATATTTCAAAGGAGTCCAAAATGAAATCTTACTACGGTATGCTTAATAAGTACATGAAGGAAGTTAAAGCGTTCATGATTAGAGAGGGAGAGAAGAGGAAAAAAATTAACTCTCCGTGGGACTGAGGAGAAAAAAAATGAAGACAAAAAAGACAAGAAGCCAGAAAACATACTGATAGAAAATTCTCTAACAGCTAATACATAAAAGTTACCTAAGAAAATAAGATATAGTCCTTAGTCAGAATTTTTCAATTAAAATTGTTTTTTAAAATCACTGATAAAAATTAAGCTATCCATATATAATCAAGGGTACAATTTTTTGAGATAATAGTAAACATAACTCTAAACAATTGGGTGAGGAATCAGAGGTTTTTTTTTAATAGGCAATATTCTTTCAGCACCTCAGACAAATGTGATTAATTCTGGTTAGCTAATAAATTTTCATATCTTGTAATATACTGTGATTGTCAGTGAAATGAACAAGAAACTATTCACCTGTCAGCTAAAGATATTCATGGACTTATCCTGGTTATGATTTTCTTTGTAAGGAAAGCAATTTTGGATGGGTCGAACCTGGGCAGCAGTGGAATCACATTAAATGCTCAAACAAGCTTTGGGAAATAAAGCACATGCTACAGAGACTCACTGGTGTCAGACCAAACTACCCTTCAACAAAGCCTGATAGACAGCAGGCCCCACAGATAGAACAGAAGCAAAGTAAGAAATATATATTGATTACAGAAAGATGACTGCCCATATTCCCAGACAGTCTCAGAAATAAGCTGAAAATATAGAGAGTGATAGCCAAAAACTGAGTGTGTTTTTATAATTGCTTGAAAGCCAGCAGGGAAAAGGTGGCTATGTCAAACAAGAGCTAACTGGTGAAAGAAAAGGAGTGAAGTCAAAAACGGAGCTGGAATTAGATACGAAACTACTCAATCAATCATTTTAATCAACACTTGAGTTTCTGGCGAGAAAATACACTGGTAAAAATTTGTAGATGGCACACGACTACAACTTCCCGGTGAAAAGTGGGAATGGTAAGGAAAATGCCAGTTTCCTATAATGCAAATACCTGTGATGTTGTTAATGAAAAAGGACCCGGCGGCTCCGGCTGGGCTGGGGGGCGGCCCAGAGGTGAAAGCAATCACTGGTCACCGCAGGGTGTTCCATCCTGCACGCTCATCTCACACTCGCCTCTGTCTTAACAACGGTAACCACCTCGCCTCGCCTCGCCATTGCGCCACTTGCTCTTCAGTTGAAAGGGAAGTGATAGGGCCTGAACCAAGGGAGGGAGTTTTGTACATTTTGTTCTATCAGATTAGGCTTCAGTAACGTTATGAATTATGAGCTGTCAACTTCTTTTTCATCTGCTATAGAATATGCTTCTTAGAAATTGTGGCTATAAATAAAACAACAGATGCTTTTTGCTGGCTTCAATAGGAGCTTGGGTAATTTTTAAAAAGCAGCTAGAAGTTAAGCAAATTAATCCAAAAGGCAGTATTAGGTTTCCCCCTGTTGGTCATTTTTTGCATTATCCTTTTGAAGTCGCAGATCCATTTTAGTCCGAGAGATCTAAACTGGGGGGACCCATTTAATGTTAGCCTATTGAAGAAAGTAGAATGGGGTTCAAAGCATACTACATCCTTTCTGTGACATCTATATAAAAAATACTCCTTACCTGTGCACAACTGTTACTACAGTGTGTGAAAAATAGTTGAAAAGCCACTGTGCAGTAATAGAAAAAGAAATTAGACAACAAATGAGGGCATGAGTTCTAGACCTGTCAATGACAGGTTGGGGAATTTTGGGGAAAACATTTAATATCTCTGAGCCTTCATGTCCATACCAGTGAAGTGGCAAGGGTTAGCTAAAAAGATCTAAAAGAGACCTGGCTGCTATAATTCAGTGGATTATGGGCAGCCTGCAAACTGAAAAGGTCGCCGGTTCAATTCCCAGTCAGGGCACATGCCTGGGTTGCAGGCTAGGTCTCTGTTTGGGGGCTTGCAAGAGCAACTGATTATCAATGTATCACTCTAAAAAATTAACCTTCTTTTCTCTTTAGGCACTAAGTTGTTGCAAATATGGCAAAAATCACAGGAAGGCACCTGGGAGATGACTAGAGTTGGTACCAAGCAAAAAATTACTTCAAATATTAGGGGTAGGGGGGCTAAATTAAATGAATTGCATTAAATAGATTAAAAATGGCAAAATTTTATTATATTTCAATGGGCTACTTTAACCTATAATTTCTAATGGAAGGAGGGAAAGCTTTTTTGAAGTAATATTTAAGGGAGGTACAAATTTTCAGTCTGTCAGAATGAACAAATTGGAAAGGACTAAAACATTTCTTCAATTTCTGTATGTGAATCTAATAGAAGACAACTAATTCACTACATGTTCTTAAACGTATACTAAAGTCAAAACTACTACAAATCAGAGGCTGTAACTTGAACTCGGCCTCTACTTACCATGATTTGGGTGGAGGGGGTGGAGATCATGGAACTGAGAGCACCATGCAAATCAGGCTGAGGGAGGGAGGAAAAAGGTCACTGGCCCAGATACTGCTGTAGTCACTTCGGGCATTTCCTTGAGTCATGGTAACAATAGCCCTGTGAAGGGCATCAGTCCCACTGGGTGTACTGGGGAGATCGAGAGATTAGGTGACTATCAAGGTCACTTGACTGGTGTGTGGTGGAGAGATACCACAACCCATGTCTGTCTGAAATGATCTCATTAGGAGGAAGGTTCTATTGTCATCCCCACTTTACAGAGAAGAACACTGAGGCTCAGAAAGGTTAAGTGACTTTTCTAGGCTCACACAGCTGGACCAGTTAGAGCCAAGATTTAAGTGACAGAGGTTATCTGGTTTAGAGGACACAGAGGCATCTTCCTTCCAAGGAATCCGTATGTAGTAATTGAGTGTCATCATCCCACCACACTGCAGAGACTGCACCATTTCTTGGTACAGCCCAGTGAATTCCTCTGGAAATGGGGGTTGCCAAGAGCCAGACAACAGAGTTAGAAAAAGGTTAGAGTTCTCTATTTAAAGAACAGACCTGGAAAGCAGAGAGCTCAAGAGTAGCCACTCCTTGATTGGCCCATTTCCTTATATATTGTATTTTTAGAATTCTATGGCATTCTACAGGATGTTGAGCATATCTGATCTACACCCACTAAATGAGAGCAGAACTTCCCACCCTGAAAATCACAGTATGAGGCCAACTATCTCCATGGTCCCACCTTCGACCAATTCATCACTTCGGAAGAAAGGACACAGGTATACATGAAAAGAAATCCAAATGATGTAGCATAGAATTGTACACTTGAAAGCTACATAATTTTATTAACCAATGTCACCCCAATAAATTTAAAAAGTTAGGAAATGAATTAGATTAAAAAAAGAATGAAATCCAACAAAACATACGAATTAGCACTAAGTAGAATTTATACCAGAAATTCAGAGAAAGAATGGCTTTCAGTACTCTGTAATGACGGGTTCCAATAATAAGCCATATATGTAATTTTAACATTTTCTAATAGCCACAGTACCAGTAAAAATAAACAGGTTAAATCTTGTATTCAACCCTACATATCCAAAATATTATCATTTCAGCATACAGGGGTGGGCAAAAGTAGGTTTACAGTTGTAATACAATAAATAATACAGAATAAGCTCAGTTTTGCATAGTCACAGCTGTAAACCTACTTTTGCTCCCACCTGTATAATGAATATAAAAGTTATTCATGAGATATCTTACATTCTTCCTTTGTTCTTCTATACTCATAGCTCATCTCAGTATGAACCGGCCACATTCCAATGGCTCAATGTGACGGTGGCACATCAGCTAGTGGGTCCTGCCCTGGGCAGCACGGTTCCAGCAGACACACCCAGTCTTCTGTTTTTCTCAGTGTAAGTACGGTTCTCTGCAGAATGAGTTAGCTTTGAAAGCAAAACCAAAAAGGTATACAAAGAAGAACCATATTCCTTCTATCTTGAGAGGGTCAAATGAGAGTCCTGTGTTCTTTACTCAGAGTGCAATGAGTAAAGTCAGCTGTACGCCACTGCAGAGGCGTTTAGTCCTGGTGGATGGGGAGGGAGCTGGGGCACCAGCAGTGCTCGTCATACGCTAAGAATTCCAGGAAGCAGGTATCCTGGTGTCTGTCACAATGCCCAGCGTGGGGTGAGGACATTAAGCCGACCTATAAGTTGATGCTTCAGAAACACTGTGATTAGTAAAGCTGTTTCATCTGATGGCTCTCTGTCTGCTACTGGCTACCCTTAAAATGAGTATGAAATGTGTCTCCTGCTAGAGACAATCTGTTGACTGAAGCTGACATAAGGTCCCATTACCAGGGAAAGGCTTTTGCTGTCTAGCTATTATGTCAGAAAATCTAAAGTCTGCTGATGAGGTTCACATCGTGACAGCATGGGCTGCAATAATTTCATTTACAAAATTAGTGAGCATTAACATGTCTGATACTGGCTACAAAACAAGTGAACAGAAGTTAAAATAAAAGGGGTGGAGGTAGAAACATGTACCTAGTATTGGAGACAGAGGCAAGTGCCTAAGAGAGCTGTCTTTCTTTCCGGCGAGATGGTTCAAGGGCCTATATTTTCATACCTCGATATCTTCAAATGCAAAGTCTCTAACAAATCCATCCTTCCAGAAGAAGCAACTTAATAAATCCACTCTTATAAAAACTTGGAAACTATTTCTCAACTGTGTTAGTAACAATATTAAGTGCATCCTGGGCTTCTAACTCCTGCTAAGAAGGCAGCACGAGGCGGGGCTGTGGATGAGGGTGGAGCACCCCGAGGGACAGCTAGTGCTGCCCAACGCTGTCTGCCGTGCAGCAGGCGCCCGTGCCGCTTTCTCTGTCCCAGACCTTTCCTCCTTCTGAGGGCATGGAGTATGAAGCTTAAGCACAACTCCTAACTGAGACTTCCGAGCCAGAAAACATCAGTTTCACAGCTCAAATATCTGCTTCCACGTTGGGCCGAGGAGAAAAACTCTTAAGAAGTCAAGCAGCTATTGTTTTCTCCAAATGTTAGAGTGTTATATGGGTGTCAGAAACCAGAAGTGTCAAGTAGTTCCCAATTCAGATTATACGATAACATTATAAATCGCTAAAAGGTCCTGAATCAAACATTTTTTATTCAGGAAAGGCAGTAAGAAAAGAACAGACAGTGGCCGTGAGCGAGCTCCTCAGACCTCTGGGCTCATTCTGGGGGAAGGGCTAGGAGTCGGAAGGCGGCGGGGGTCACTGGCCCTGAACTTCTGAGGAGGGGTTGGGAAGAGCCTACCTTATGAGACAGTTGACATAGAGAGTTTATCGAGTCAACAAGACTTCCGATGTGTCAATTTCAATGGTTTGCGGGCTCGGTAATGCAGGTCATACCTTGGTATCACGTGCTGCTTTATTACCATACCCGGGAAACTGACTCTCGGAAGGAAGTGTGCAGTCTGTAAAACTGTGTCCATTCTGCCTGCATTAAACAGCTGGAAAAGATTAATTTCAGATGTAAATGAACATTGCAAGAAAGAGGCTCAAGGATGTAAGTGTTGGGAGGTCACTCGTGGAATCTGTCCCAAACCCATGGTACCAAGACACAGAGGGTGGGATCAGTGAGTATCTGTTGATACTCATTTATAAAGAGGCCCGTTCCTCCCAACACGTTCAAGAACGCTCAGTCAAAGAGGACAATTTGAAGATGAAACTTAGTGCTGGACTATGACGCATGTGAGATTCCAAACTAAGAGACCTTAGGTAGTTTACTTAATGTAAATGACAGAACAATCACTTCAGAATTTGTCTGGCCTGGGTTCAAATGACATATCTGCTTCTTCTGCACTTGGTGGAAGTCTCCAGATCAGGGACCTGGAGCAAGGACATTAATCACTGTACCCTGCACTATGACACATGGAAGTTTTCTTTCCGATGAACACTGGCAGGACTCCTCTAAGTAGAATCTTTCCAAACCTTGGTTTTCTTAGATGTAAGTTATATGGATTGGGTTATCATTTCTAAGATTCTTTCAAATGCTCTAGGAAAAAATTTTATGAATTGAACTTGTTGCTGAAAAAGAATTAACAGTTGTGTTATGTATTTCTGCTAACTATATTGAACATACACCATGAACTAATATATTACCAAGGTTTTAATGCCCATAAGTAACAACCCTTTCCTTAGCCAGCAATTGAGGATATAGCATGTGAATAATTCTGAGGTGATTGATGAACAAGAAAAAGATGGTGTGGTGTTAGGAAAAACAAAACCCATCCAACCAACCAAACACAACAACCCAGATAACATATGCCAGGTAACATATACAACAAGTGCTTGAAAATGTTAATCAGTCTGTTCTGAAAAAGTTGCCTGAACAAAGGAAGGAGAAGACCATTTTGCAGGACACAAGAAAAAGTACGTGCGGAGCGTATTAACTCCATAGTGTGGTATGCCCATTTTCCCAGCCCGAACTGACTGTCAACTATATTACTCCTTTCGGGGAGTCTTTCTACAGACAGCAAGCCAAAAGCATAAACAGATCAAGGTTAAATTACTAAAGGCCCACCCTCTGTTAACAAGGTTGTTTCCCCACGGTTATGTTTACATTTCAGCAGGCTCTGTGGTAAACAGGAGGGGGTGAAATTTGTGGGTAGAGGAAACTTCGTAGCTCCTCCTAACAAAAAGCAGCTTCTACTGGCCATCTGCCCATGTTTCATTGAGTTATGGATCCCTTTACTTGCTGAAGTGGGAAGATAATAGGATGCGAGGTAAGCTGGGCCTGGCTCGGGCACACAGCTCTCACCTTTTCAGGTGCTCCCACCTCAGACTGTGGGCAGCACAGCATCCTGCATCCCTGGTGCTACATCACAGTGGTGGCCAAGGAGACACCACAAAGCATGCCTGCCATCCCCTGGTGTGGCCAGGCCCTGAGGAGGACACTCTGTACCCAGGATGGGTACGAATGCGTCGCGGCCCCCACTTGGCGGGTCGTCACGCTCCAACAGTCTGGGTGAATACACTGAACCTTCAAGTAGGGAAAAGCCTGGTAAAACTGAAAAATAGGAGAAAACTGAAAAATAGGAGAATAGGAGAAAACTGAAAAATGGAAATGACCAATGAAGCTTCTGGAGTTATCATAGCAGGCGAATGTGGCAGATTTTAACAGGGTCTCCAGCCAAATGTTGCTACTTATAGAATTCTAAGCACAATCTTCTCTGAAAATAACACATGCACATATATGACTCTTCACTGCTTTGCTATGAATGAATCATTAAAACATGTTTAATTATGAACATTAAAGCACGCCAGTCAATGATGGATGTTGCAAAGCTGAGACCACATGACCGAGTAGGACACCCAGTCATGCTCACGGTTAGAGCTTCCACAATAATCAGCTTCAGACCACAGCAGTAAAATTAAGAAGTGTAACAGTAATACCGTAATTTCTGTAGCACTTAAAATATTACAAAATGCCTTTTATATCTTTTTTTTTAAATCCTAAAAACAGAGAGAAGAAAAACTAGTTAAAGAAAAAAAGTGGTGGGGTGGGGGTAGGATGAGAAGGACAATCAGTTAATAAATCAGTTCAGGCTGCTTTCATTAAGAACACAAAAACATCTAGTTGGGGTAATTGAAGTTGCTTTGAAGGATGTGCTATTTTAAGTAAACAGGCACTACGTTTTAAAGATTTCTGTGAATACACTCCTATGAATTTAGTGTCCCAAACTTGCAACTGGGTGCTTCAGAAAAAAGAGTAAAACCACACCACAAAGGCACTCATTTACCAAGCCTGCAAAGCCCACATCTTTGTGGGTTTTGAAGATGTTATCAGCATTTTAATGTGAAATGTCTTGCCGACCGAAGTCCTAAACTTTAATCATTACTTCTTGGGAATTCTGCAAAGCATAAATAATGTTCCAAGCAACATAAAAACATTCATGAATGTGCACATTATAATCTCTCCATTACAGGAGCAATTGATGACAACAGTTACCAGTAGTGGAGAGGAAGTGGCTGCTTCACACTGACAGTGTGCTTTGCTTTTGCCCTCTGATTCCCTCCTGAGATACAGGAGCAGAGGGAACAAGTCAGGGCGGGGTCCTAAAAGAATACAGTACCAGGAAAGGAGTGAGGCCGAGAATCAAAAGGAAGAGACAGCTGTTTATAAGCAAGCTTAAGTGTTTTCCCCAACCCCCATTATCTTTATAAAATCACTAACTCATTTCCCCCAAAGACTATTTCACAGAGCATGACTTCAAATTAATGCTTGGTCCGTGAGGGTCATAAAGAAGTAGCTGACAAGTAACATTTGTTTAACCCACTGCTGAAGGAGATGATGAGGCTGAATCAGAGGCTGACCCAGATAAAGATGCTATTCGCCTACAGCCTGGTCGAGGATGAATACCTCCAAAGACCGCGGAAGAGCCCTGAATTCACCACTTGTTCCTGTACAACACTAAGCTCCCTTTATCAGGGAGAGTGGGCTATTCCTTCCACACCAGTAGTATGGGAAAACCTTTATCTGACAAAAATTTCAAGAGGACTAAAAAGTGAGTACTTTGCAAATCAGGGGCTGAAACAATTCTCCTTTGGGGAGTTTTAGAAAATTAGAGGCTGTTAAATTTCATCATCCACTTAGAAATCTCAGAAGTTAAGCTCTGAAAAGCTCCTGGAGCAGCCCAGTGACTACCGTTCCAGGCCATTCCAGATTCATGTCCCTTGGAGGAGTTCTCTCCCCAGCAAGTGCAGCCTGGGACGGTCGCCTCCATTCACACTACACTACATGGCCTGACTCCTGTCATCTGGGGAGAAACCCAAGAGAATGATTTGGAGGTCACCCAGTGGAAAATTTAGGAATAAGATCCAGAACCTCAGGAAACCCTAACTTATGATACTGCTTCCTTTAAAAATATAAAAACAATACACACACACACACACACACACACACACACACACACACACATATACACACACATGCAATCTACTATCCTGTATTATATAAAGTTTTAAGATCTAAAAGAAACATGATTATGGGTATGAACCATAGCTAAGCACTTCCAAGGGTATCTTTACTTAAATCACATTAAAGTTGTAAAAAGTAAGTTACAAATGGTGACTAACTCAACACTTATCAGTCCATTCGGGCTAGCTCCACCGTAAAAATGACCTACATATTCAACCAATGTTCCAGAAACACACATAATGCTATCCTTAGAATTCCTGACACAGGGTCATCTTTTTAACTGAAGACTTCACTAAAACAAAGTCTTTGAAAGATGTCCTTTTGGACAGAGATTTCAGATGAAAACGCCATAAGATGACTTCTGCTTTATAGAGATTCCAGTGTCCCAATATTACATCATTCACTCTTTTTGGATTTTTTTTTCAAACTGGACCAAATAATCTCTGGTCTTTTTCAAATCTTAAATTCCACTCAAAATCTTTTCAGCAAACGTTCAATTTTCCGTGGTAATTGAAGTGGGGAGAGAATAAGAGAAGGGAATTGACTATACAAAAGAAAACAACCAAACAATTTATGTTCAGATTTATAATACACAATTATTTTTTTGCTGAGATCAGCTCTCTCCTGGTGTAGCTTTATATGTGCTGACAGTAGAGAAGAATAGGAAGTTCACAGAAAGAGCATCAAAAGTTTGCTCAAACAAAAAAGTTTGGTCAGCTGACTTACATATGACATTTACGTGCCACATTTATGACCAAATGGCAAACATTTAAAAACCACTCAAGATTCTGGAAAGGTTATAAAAATACAAAAACAAAAAATGGGATTCATGGGAAACTAAAAGGAAAGACATTTAATAGCTCTTTCTTGGAACTGAAACAGACGGGCTTATAGTTCATTGTTTGTGGTCATTCTGACTAAATAAACATTCCACCTGCTTAGTCAAGTGCTGAGAGAATATGACTAGACCAAAATACATAGGAAGCATGCATTGCATTTGCCATGAAGAACTCTAAAGGCAAATGTGTGCAGCTGGAAGTAACTTGTACCACATTTCACCAATCCCCCCCGCTCATGGTAGGTATTTGCAAACACCTCTGTAAGTCCCAGCTGTTTTTAGTTAATAGCTAGATGCTGGGAACATCTTGACTAACTTACTGGACTATCATTTTATTTAAAATAGGATTCTGAACGTTTTCTTTTATAAGGACTAGATCCATTTATTTTCAAGTCAAATAAATGACCCCCAAAATAAATTTAAGTTTAGCTCTTCTGAAAACAGTGATAATTCACATTGAATGTGCTCCTGAGGCCAGAGGAAATGTTCTTTCCTTTCCTAAAATTTCTAGCCAAGTACTAACAAACCCAGTTTCTTCCCAAGAATATTTGTTTTCTATTTCTCTAAGTCTAGTTTAAAAGAGCTGGAACCTTTCACAAAAAAGAGTTATTCCATTTGCTAGTTGGCTCTTTCTCCAAGTCCAGTTCAAATCCTATGGGACACATAAATCCTTGTCTGCAATGCAGGATAAGTGTCATGAAACAGACTTGGAAACTGGGAAACTGCAGCTCAATGTATAAGCACAAAGATATAAGTGAAGACCCACTTTAAATCGAAACTGTAGCAATCACAAATACCACCAACCATTAATGCTTTACTAGAAACAAAAACATTCAAGGAAAAAGTCTGCATATTATTACTAATTTGGGGAGAAAAATGGAAATGCAGATAGTACTGCTAGCAAGAAAAGACGGGTAAAAATAAATTCACATTCATCTTGCATTACTGAAGTCATACAAATAGTCATTTTTCCCATCAAATACTGTGTCAGGTATTATGTGAAAAACAAAAACAAACAAAACAACAACAACCAAAGTAGGAGGAAGTTCAGGGAGAGAAGGCAGAACAAGGTAGATTTTGCAGCCACTAAGTGGTACAGGCAGCCGCCACTGGATGGCAGCGGGCTGTCACGCAGGGAAGTTGCTTCCAGAGTCAGGATAGGATGGGCTTCAGGAAATAACAGGTAGCTCCTCTCCACAGCAAAGGTCGGGGGCCTCTGGCCTAGGAATTGTGAACCTTTGCTCTGATCACCAGCAAGTCCCTAGAGAAATGCTGATTTACTATCAGAATATGAAATTGGGGACTAAAATGAAAACTTGTAAATAACTTCTAGGATTCAACACACATACACACACACACACACACACACACACACACACCCTACAGTATCATCCCAAACTAGTACAACAAATTAAAAACACATTTTTCCTACTTTTTCTTGTTAACTTGAGGGCTTGATTCACTACACTTAGATGCTACACACTCCCTTCCCTCTCTCCCTTGGCATTTGATTCTTTCTTTTTGTGTGTGTGTGTGAAATCAGTAATCTCACCAGTGACAAGCTTTACTTTCAATAACTCTATCTGCCAACTTAAACAGCATCTCCTAAGGCAACCAAATAATGAAAGACACATGTATGTACTTGCCCGTCATCAGACACAAACTCCTCACGTCCGCCTGAAATTGGGCCTGTAATTCTGCTGGTCTTGGGT
This sequence comes from Trachops cirrhosus, assembly GCA_028533065.1. Lineage (NCBI taxonomy): Eukaryota > Metazoa > Chordata > Mammalia > Chiroptera > Phyllostomidae > Trachops > Trachops cirrhosus. Next base: position 20,790 of record JAPYXV010000151.1, on the reverse strand, counting down.
TTGGGACAGGGTGCCAGCAGGGGTCTGGGGTGGTCTCAGTCTTTGAACAGCAGATGAAAAGATGCAAGGGGCTGACCTTTGTTATCTCCGCTGGACTCACTGTGAAACAAGTCACAGCTCTCACTTCAATGGGGAGCTGTGAGGAGTTGCTCAAACATTTGGCAAACATTAAAGTCTTAAAACACCGAATAGTGAATTCTGCCTCATTCCTGCTGGTGAACCGGAGGCAGTGCTTTCCAAGCCCAAACTCATGATCCAACCAGAACATCTCCAAGACCAGCCCTTCACTGTGCACAGGGCCAAGGCTCCACCAACCCCCACCCGGGCGGGACCCAGCACAGCTCTGAGAGCTGAGACCCTCCCTGGATGATACGCAGTTTGCTCCTTTTCCCTCTCACAGTGCTGCCAACTGCGGGCTTTTCCTCTGTGCATATACAACAACTGTTTAAAAAATTGCAAAGTCTGAAAACTGGAGTATTGAAAAGGCTGGAATATTTGAAATAAAGAATAGGATTCGTAATTCTAGCCCATGGGTAAAGCTCCCTACTGTTGGAAGCTGGGTCGGTCATCAGAAATCAGTGGCTGATGAACCCCCGTCTGCAGGAACCAAACTTTCCACACACCCCAAACCCAACCTGGAGACTGACTTTAGCACCCTTCCATTCAATTCCTGTGAATGTTGGTCAACTGCTCACGAATATCAGCCCCCTTTGTTCTAGCAAACAAGTAAAAACCTTGAGGATCATTAGGGCTCATAAAGACATACTCATTTTAAAAACTTTCTTTTTTCTCTTTAACATAAAATGACACACTGAAAAACCAACTGAGAAAACACTGTTTTCACCTTTCATCTTCTGAACCAAGAACCTGAGTCATCTCATGCAGGATAAGACTACCAGAGATGTGTTGCAAAGGTTTGAGCAAGAGGACATTTCCAGCACTCATTAGTAAATCTAGAATTCTAGAATATTTTAAAATCAAATCTAGAATTCAGGGATTTGAACTTCCGTAATGACAAAGGCCACGTTAGCCAACAGAACCACTGCATCACCTATCTTAAAGAATCAACGTGGCCAAAAATTTAAAAAATCCTGGAACAGTTTAATTGGGAACCTTATCTGAAAGCAACAGCAGTAACCCACTGTATGCTGACAGGTGTAAAAGGTTAATCTTGAGTACTTAAAAGTTGGTTACTGTGTCAGAAAGTTAATCATTTCTCTTCTCCCTTGTGGAGTCTCGGGAGCACCAGGCTAATTTTAATATTGCATAAAAGGCAAACACTCACACTTATCACTTAAAAGGACATTTTAGGACATGAATTAGGTGTCCCTTTGCTCAGTGGCACTGGTAAGGAGGTTTTGGAATCACCCAATACATCTTATGAACTCCAAGAGAGTCAATTCAAAGTCTTCCCACAGCATCGCTTTCGGAACAGAAGGCTCGGGCCATGCGAAGCCGGAGTCTCACAGAAGGCTGAAGGGCAATAAGGAAGTCTCCGACTTACATATGGATTGTGTTTCCAAAGCTCATTTGTAAGTTGGTTGTGCAAAACTAGGAACACATTTCCCCCCAGAAATGTTATAATGTTTGGTGGTCCCCACATCAGACCACCAAAGTCTATTTCACTGGAGTTATTTAGAGTAACTTCACTGGTGATGGCTGTAAACGGGCATATTTGAGTAACATTATGGGTGATACAAATTTTAGTAAGTAAATATGGGAACCTAACTCACTCATGATAATCTCTATATCTAACTATGTCAAGACCAATGGGAATAATTCAATCCTCCACCCTTTGCAAATGACATCAGAGGCCAGGGTGGTGACAGAGCAGGGGGAATTACAAGGGGTGGGGCACAGGGCACAAAGAAGGTCTGGCAATGGCAGAGAGCATCACATGGGTTCCCACTGCCTTGCCTTATCTTGCCTTGAATGGGGGGCTTGTCACTGAGAACCCAGACCCTGTGGGAGGTACTGCAGGAGGGGCACTGTAGCCCTAGCCACCTGGACCTCAGAGAGAAGCAAGGGCGGTGATGCAAGAGAGTATGAAGGCTGGTGCCTCCTCCCATTTCCGAGGTCCACTGCTCACACAGACAGGGTGGCGTGCGTGCTCTCAGCTTCCCTCCACCAGGTTCTAAGCTTCAGTGAAGGTGGTGAAGATGCCTCCTTATTTATTATGGTGACCCCAGCACCCAGCAGAGTACATGACACAGAGTTAGCACATAATAAATGACTGTGAAATGGGGTGCCTAGGGATTCACCTCCAGTTCTTCAGGGGAACAACTGAAGGTCACTAGGAGACAGGTATTCATCCATTTATTCCTTAATCACCAGATAGGCTAACAACTGCCTTCTGTGTGCAATGTATAAATGGTGGCCTGATTGAGAAAGAAAATGTGTTAACCCTTTTTTTCCCCAGCAGTTTCATTCAAAGAGCACTTGAAATGCTTGGTAAGTGGGGCCTATAAACACCTATTAAAATGCAGCTTTATGGGGGGTTAAATAATTTTTACGGTAACAGGAGTTCCTGGGGTATCAGAATTCTTAGAACTTAACCTATGTCACTAGGAGAAAGAAGTTGTTCAGTTACAACAATGCCCAAAACACTGTTCTTTAAAAATGAATTTGAATTTAAATGGTTTAGTCACATGTGTTTAAGTACTAGATCTTGTGACAGGCCCACCTAGTGCCAGGACAGATAATTTGTCTGGGCAGCATTAAAAAAACCCCTCTACATCTGTTTTTATAGAAATACGCTACAAAAAGACCAAGGAGAGGTACCACTATTCAGATTTGATGGTTGAAAGAGTAGAATTAGAAAAGGGATAAAAATTGGATCTCTGGAAAAAGCAGAAATTTAAGAGGGATAAAAGTTTCACATGTACCTAATTCTATTCTTCTTTTAATGGCAGGAACATAACCAACCGGAACAGGAAAATGACTCTGAATTTTAAATAATGAGTAAGCATATATTCCTTTTCCCAAAGGAAGGGACAAAAATAGAAGAGAAAGAAGGTATCATTACTGGTAAATGCGCAAGTTTTTACAGAAGGAAATTACACAGACTGATTATAACAATGCACTTCAACTTTCCTACATAAAATGCTCATGTCTTAAATTCCTTGACAATGTTCACAAAGTTACCTCTTCTCTATCTCAGCATTTCAAATTATACAGCAACACTGATATAAGTCTACTGCTGACACCCGTAGGAATCTGCTGGAATACAAATGTTTCACCTCCCTCAGAAAATATTCCTTGATTTATTATGACCTCAACTCCAACAACGCTTCTGTCTGGCTTTTGCTTTTATTGTGCCTACTCATTAAAATTCATCAATATGTTGCTTTATAACAGTTTATACATATTTTCACACATATATAGGTGTACTATGTAAAAATTAAAGCAAATAACATATGGTTCTCCCAGTTTCCCTTGTACTACCTCTTTCTTTAGCTATTAGAGGACTTAGTTCCCAAATGGGGGGGGAGGAGGGTAAACTCTGCCAAGTTAATTAAGCAAATATGTAATGCCAACATAGGGTATCAAATGGTTATTTGGAAAGTACCTAACATAAAAAAGCTTAAAATTCCAAATACAGGAAGAGCGGTGGCTTTATTCCTAAGATGGTTAGGATACATACCAACACACACACAATCACAGATAAAACACTATCTATGTAAGTTCTAATTTTCAAGATTTGAAGGGTGTTTAGATATATGGAACTCAGAGGAGAGGTGGATTTAGGATGATACAATATTGCAATAAAACACTGCTACACTGGTGTTGCATATTTAAATACAAGTATTCTCAATCACTGAATTGATGTATCTATCCAAATATTGGACAAAGAATTACTTAAAATTGTTTTTCCCAGTTTGTAACCACTTCAGAGTTTTCAGTGAAAAACAAAGAACCTTTTTTTCTTTTTAAGTTATCAAATGCTCCTTATGGATGGATGTCCCTGTCCCCGTGAGTGGGGAGACTCGGTTGCTCAGGGCAGCATTCTCGGTATAGCGCTCATGATCTGGAGAAACAAATCCTGGCATCGAGGGGCATGAGAGGCTAATGTCAGCAAGCCCATCCACTTCAGTGGGACAGGAAATTCTGGATTTCAAAGCTTGGTCTGAAGGCAAACCCAAACTAATAACAGAGTTTAAAAAGTGTTTTCAAAACCAGGCCTCCAACATCTGTCCACTTAAAAATGCTTTTTGTCCACCTAATATTCCATTAAAATAAAATTATTTTAAAATATGCTTTTAAAAAGGGACTAAGAGCTGCACAGTTTCTCTCCCTAAATATGTGCTATGATTTAACGAGACTGGGTGAGAAATTCAAAGCACAGAACAAAGATTCCTCACTGAAGCATACGTTTCCAAATACCTCAACCAAGAGTACTATCAAAATAATTCTGTTTTGATCAGATTGGCAAATGACTGTTAGTTTTAGTTCTTCCTTTTAACCAGTAGGTGGCAATCTTTATTGCTAAGACTATTTAGGGAAGAGATCCAGTTTAGGAGTAGTTTTTTCTCCCTCCTATCATAAAAGCAAAATAACTCTAATTTATTAAGTTACTGTAATTTTGGCCTTGAAAGAGACAAAGAAGACCTGAATATCTCCTTAAAAAGAAGCACACTAAATAAACAAAAGCAAAATGAGCCTTCTTTTTTGGCCCAGCATGGTTTTGACAGTTTTATTACTCCAAGTAAGGCATAGATTAAATATAGAATATATCCATATGGCATATTAAAGGCTCAGGAATGGCTCTCCACTAAAAAGTACAGGTGATGAAGACATACAGTGTAGAAAGGATACAGCAGGTGACTTAGACAACACGTTCCAGGGGACAAGACTTACAAATGCAAATGAAAATACCATCTCAAGAAACAGTGACTGTTCCAGAGGTATTTTTGAGGCAACAAGTAGAAGCTGTTTGGCAAGCTCACTGCCCCTTTCAGAAAAACTGAAGAGAACAGTGTCTTAGAAAGCACAGGTCGCAGCCACCCCCACTGCTGTCTAAGGTACGCAGTCCTCCTGCCTTTAGCCTCAGTTCTTCTATGGGCCGCCTCAGAGAAGCTGGAACAGAGTTTATTATTACTCTCTGAAAAACACTGCTTTGTGTAATTTTTAAATGTTTAAAATCACCCCATCATCTTTATTTCCTGTGGCTAAACAATTCCAATTCCTTTACTTTCCTTGAGGTCTAAACATATCACTTAAGTCTAAGAAACAATTTGTTTGTGTGTGTGTGTGTGTGTGTGTGTGTGCTTGTGCCAGATGGTTTTAAAATCATTGAATGGCATCAATAAATAGTTTTTCTCCAAGTACCTGGTTTTTAATACTCCAACTAGTTTTTTAGGTACTTAGTTGTGATCATGGTGCCTGAAATCCTCATCTTGGTAGAGTGTCATTTATTCAGTTTTACTGACAGGAAAACCAAAGTGAAGTATGTTACCGTCTTTGGGTCGCACAATAAATTCGTCACAGTAATTAGGACTAACAGTTGGCCAAGGGCATTGTTCAAAGCCCTGAGATGCCCTGGGAAGCCAGAACAATGAAAAAAGACGTTGAACAGACGCACAATGGCTGCACTTTGGTGCTGCAACACCATCAATCACAAACCCATTCGCCGGTACCTCTTCCACATGCTCTTGCTGGACTCAAAGTCAGCATATTCAAAACTCAACTCACTTAAAATAAAGAAGGAAAGAAAGCAAGCACATTTATTGGAATTCCAAACTTCCCAAGAGGTACAACCACTGGTAAATATATCCATTCACAACGTAATAGGTAATCATGACTATAACAAGGACTTGCTAACATACTAAAGTAGTTCAAAATTTCCCTCCAACCAGAAAGTTCTTTTGATTAGAAAACAGGTGACAGTTAACAAGACCCATCGCATATTGCACACTGCGTTCTCTCTGGATCTGAAACATAGTTCTTCCTTTGGAGGGTAGCAGCTGAGTCTCAGAGAATCAGCTCGAGGCAGAGTGACTTGGATGCCTGATTTAGTCCGGCAATTAACTGTGAGTCACTTCACCCCTGTTTTGTTCCCTCGATAACAAAAACAATCCCTTGTGCCACAGGGATGTAAGAGGTGGATAAAACTACACACAGCTCTAGATTTCTTAGAAATTGTCTATAAAACCCGTGGGATATGTTATGCAATAAAATACTACAGAATTTTAGGTGATGTTCAGTTAAAGCTATTATTTCTTACCTCTAGTCTCACTGATTGCCATATTAGATTGGAGAAGTTCAAGCAAGTGCATTTTTCTAAAATATACATTGTCTTAAAACTATTGTTAGAAAACAAAGGGTGGAATCTTAAAATTAACAATGGATCTGACCCTTCAACTATTCAGTGAACAGCAACATCAATATATTCAGCATGAGCTACAATTATGGTTCCAGCAAAAACTCTTCACTGCACCACAGAAATTTAACTTATTATTAGATATAAAATATGTGGTTAGAAGAAAAGTTTTCACAAGAACTAGTGAATGAGCTTAATGTTCTAATTAAAAGAAATAAATCCAATTTTTTTTTTTAATGATGACCCATTTAGGTAAGAAACATTCAATACATGCTTTCTGTTAAGCCCCATTGAATGAAAGAACAGAATCCCAAACACACTCTCCACAACTGGGCTTCAGGTTGATTTCCTTTATCTTCTACCTCATTAGAAGAAAAAAAAAATTAAGTCAAATTCAATTTTACAAGTTTTTAATGTATAAATAAAAGATCAATAAGGATCAGTGGTTAACAGAATTTGGGTTTGCCCTGGATAAACCACACTGTTGCTTATTGCATCTGTCAAATCCACAGGAACGTAATCTTAGTAAAGATACAATTAATGTAGCCACAGAGCACTCTAAATTAATGCTCCAATTTAAAATACAGCTGTTTAATCTTCTCATTGTAAGAGACCAAAATACCTAATGCTTGATTCTAGAAAAGCAGGAAATAAACAAGAGTAAAGAGAGGAAACTGAAGTTACTCAGTTGTCCATGAAGCTCAAGGAACCATTTCATGAAGTTTCAATTAAATACGTTCCCTGTCACTCCGGTCCCTGTGACTGTTGAAGGGCAGGCTACTCAGAGAATCTGGATCCCCGAGCTAACTTGTTTCTGCCCGAGACACCAAAGTGAATCGAGCACTTGCTTTCTGCCCTGGGCTGGGAGCTAGACTTGACTACGCTTCTTTTTGATTAGCAAACTAAACTGCCTCTAAAGTAAAAAGAAGACTGCAACAGTGGGATACGCATGTTTACCACCACTGGTTTACAAGCCTGTTGTCTGACGAACATTTTAGGGAGGAAAAGAGATACAACTATTAGTACAAATTCCTCGTGGGGTCCCAGCCTACCTCTCTCTTCCACTATGAACTGACATCAGTAACTTCTGTAGATATATTTGCTACAAATTATGGAACTGCCCAGAGTGAAATGGTTTCTTCAGCTACAGCTATAATGGACTGGAACTTTCAGCTTCTTAATTCCACCCTCTTTTAATTCCCTTCGGAAATGTTCTAGGTTATGTCTTCCATACATGGTTCTTCCCAGAGCCGACTTCCTGAGGAAGATCCTCTCACCCAGTCAGAGTTCATAATAGGGGACAGACAACAAACAAACAAACAAACAAACAGGAAACAGATCATCAAAACCTTTCCAAGTTTTATGAGTCTAGTCTAGGCAGAACAAATCTTTTCTTAATCAAAATTATTACTTTAACAGTTACAGAGTGTAGTAGGTTTTACATGCCTACCAGAGAGGTTCAGAAAGAATTCTTCCGATACTTAAGACAGACATGTTATGTTTCACGTAACACAGAGGCAAAGGCCTCAGAATGGGCCTTCCTCTTTCATCGTGGCCTTTTGTAAAAATTGCAACAGTCGACTAGTGGGAATTCTGGCAGGAAAAAAGTCCCACCAGAGACTGGCTTTTTGTTTAAAAAAAAAAAAAGAAAGAAAGAAAAAGCCTTGCTTATGCAGAAAATTCTTGCTTTTTCCATTATGTGGTGTCTGGGGGAGGGTGGGAAGAGGAAGGCTTCTTTTCTATATCTGTAGAGCACTGTAATTTAAAATGAGTCATGTAAAACATAAATGAAAATGTAACCTCTGAGACAGGGTCAGCAAATTTTATTCCCACTTAGATCCCGTCTTCTCTGGCAAACTTGACTAAACCCAAACCAGGGACTTTCCCTATACGTACACTCCAACTTACCCAGAAACTGAGGCTCAAGAAGGAGGCTTCCCAAATTGAGAAATCACTGGCTACTGCTCAGCCTTGGGCTATCCTTGGGTCATCTGGTCAACCCAGCATAACTCATATTTCACAGGAATGATCTTCCCCAATCCCAGCTACACAGGAGACACTAACTTCTAAGAAGGGCAAAATTATCTGTCTTAGGGTTAAGCCAGACCAAACAGTACTTGATACTAGAAAAGCACAATCTACCCCATAGCAAGAACTCTCTCTCCGGGCTCCCCAAAAAGAGCCTTGGCTCACTAAAATCATTAAATCTATCTTGATGATTTAAGCCAACCATCTAGCACCTAGGACTTTTCTTTTGACTTTGTACATCATGACTGTAACATGAACCAAAGTTTGATTGCTATGTTCCCTGAGCAAGTCTCAACCTGAGGCCACGTGGAAAACTTCAGACTCTGATCCATGTTCTAATCTCAGCTGCTCTCAGTGAAGATCAAACTTTTAGTGAATCAATGAAAACATTCTTGTCAACTGCTATAAAGGAGCCCAGTCTAGGTTCAAACACTGATAATGTTCTAATAGCACAATACTTTTGCCTGAATGGAATGAGCTCTTGCTTTAACTTAAGATATTTGATATTCTTCCCTCTGTACTGCAATAATAGGTTTAAAGAAGTTGATGTTTTCATACAAAGTCTACACAAACTGTCTCAGATAAGTCTTTGGTTGGATGTATGGTTCAAGCTCATAATCTTTGACAGAAACAAAATATTGGCCAAGCATTTTAAATATCTGTATCTTTAAGTTTTAGATAAGTTTGCACGTAACTGCAGTTTTGGCAGTGACAGATATGTGAGACTATATTTAAACATCTACAACTTACAGGCCGCTACTTCCTAATATTTATTTAGCATTTGCTTTCAGAATCTGTGATTGCTTTAACATGACATGACCTCTGGAAAAGTTGATCTTACTAGGTTCCTATCTACCTAGCTCCATTTCACTTTGAGGGTGGTACAGTGTGACATCCAAGTCCCAGCTGTATACCATCCACCACGGTTTGCCTCTGGGCAGTTTTCTTTTTCTCTCTAAGCCTCTACCTGTACATAGGACAAGTGAGATAATGCAGGCAGAGCACGCAGCGCCGCGCCTGGCACAAAGCGGAGGCTCCGTGCGTGCCAGCCAACATATTAATAAAGGATCCTGTTGAAGAAATTTCAAAACTTTCATGTCAGAGGTAAATCACTTCATCCTACATGTATTTAAGAAAAGAAAAAGGTAGCATCCAGAGGCAGTGAACTACAAACAGTAATATAAAGAAATTACAAATACAAGCTTTTTAGCAAATCAAAAAATCATGTCATCACTCAGCTACATGTCCATAACTGAGAAGTGCAGAGGAAGGTCACAAAATTAATCAAAACCTACATTCCTTTGCCTAAAACATTAACTATCAACTCCATGAGATAGATTTCTGGGAAATGGCTAAAGTCAATCAGTAATGGTTTCTTCTTTTCAACTCTTCCACACAAAAGACTTTTCCCCTTCATTTTAAGAAGCTGTAATGACTATAACTACTAACCCCACCCTCTCAACTACCTTCTTTTGGAAAGTATACATTAATGTAAGACAACATAATCTGAAGAGTACCAACTATATTTGCTAGGATATAAAATTTAAAACATTTCAAAATGTGAACTAAACGCAGCATTTGACACTGGCAAAAGCTGGTCCCTCAGGGATGCGGTGAATCAAGAGACTCTTAAGTGAAAGCCTCAGCTGTATTTGAAATGTGTTCTAGCAAGTGGACGGAGTGGGAGTTGCCTGAGAGGGGAGAGGACAGTGGTTTTATATTGTGGGACAATATCACTGTGAAACCGACCCTATGCTTCCACTCTAGGAGAGTGTATGAAAGGCAACCAGTCACACAGCTACACTAAAACTAACCCTCTCCCTACCAACAAAACAAGGCAAAACTATTTTCACTCTCGCAGTTAAAGAATATAAATTACTCAATATATTAAGAGGATGTAACAACTAGGTTGGAATTCACCAAGAGCAATTATGGCGATAAAAACGGTTAAGGGATGAGAGGCAGAGGTCTCAGAGTCTGCTGCATGGACTCCGGAACCTGGCAAAGAAAACACAAATCAACACTTTGTGCATCTTGTGAAACCTTCCCTTCATGTGGGCCAAAGTTAGATGATTCCAGTCACAGAAGAGCTGGAGAGATGTGGTCTGACAAGAAACCAGAGGTTCAGGCTAACCGACTGTGAATATTATGCTCCAGTATGTTTAAACTTCCTCTAAATGTTAAAGCTCACCAGGTTTCCTAAGTTTCCCTTAAAGGAAAGATTAGACCACAAATGACAGTTACAATATAACTGTACATGTAACTACAAACAATGATGGCCAGTAAAGTAACAAGTTAGAACTAGCTTTCAATTCTTTAAAGCTGATTTTAGTGAAACAGCAAAATCAGTTATAAAGGTTTGGTTGGGTAATTAACGCAACAGTGACTTTCCTATATTGCCTGACTTACTGGCTGGAAAGATATATGTTTATATATAAAACATTATACGTAAATACTATTATATACTTATATATGCTTTATATAAATGTTTCTCTCTACATATGTTGTGTGTGTATGTGTGTGTACATATATATACATACATATATAGATAGGTAGGTAGAGAGAGAGAGAGAAGACACACACTAGACAAGTGAGGACCAACTTGAAGGTTAGTACTTGAACTCTTCAAGCCCTGTAGGTTCCAACATGTCTTTAAACTACTCTCTTCCAAGCCTGTTGTTCCGATAAGGCTCTTTTGAAGGAAGGGAGAGTAAATTGTGCATCTGCATTATTCTCCTTAGTTTTTCTTGGGTCTATTTCCTAAGAGTGGAAAAATCATGCTGTTTAACTCATTTTCAAATAGCAGGCCATATTACAGATCACTGGCAAGCCAGGGGGATCACCTGCTCAGGGGTGCCCTCCCTGTCAACCGGCTCCCCGGAATAAAGCTGTGTCACACAGCACGAACACGACCCCCAAAGGCCCCTTCACAGTGTGACACTGTTGCTGAAGGACATGGGTCAACATTCAGATGGTGGAGACAAAGCCCAACGCCCCCACCAGCTGAGTGAGCCTGGGCCATCATTCAATTAAGCCGGAATTTCTTTAGCTTTACAACAGGTGTAATAATGAGGCCAATGTCACAGAATTCTTCTGAAAAGTAACAAGTTAATGTAGTAAAATATTACCGCAGTATTGGACATAGAACTAACATTTTTTGAACACACTATAGGTAGATAAAAATGCAGTTCTGTATTTATGGATGTGTACATATGTACACATATATCTTCATGCATGTATCTCTTTAGAGTGTTCACACATAGTAAGCATTCTCCCCATATCACTAATACTTTTACATTCCTCTGTTGCCTCTGTTTTGCAATATACATTGTATTTCTAAGTAGTTGAAAAAATACATTCCTTATAGCTTATTCTTTTATCAAAAGTAATTATCAAAATTACTGAAAATTATTCAAAATAAATTATTTTTTTAATGTATGCTTTTCTAATTAGAAAGTTTAAGATGAAAAGGCAACTTTTAAACCTTCCCTTATGGATACCTTTCTGGGATCTTGCTCTCAATTGAACGCTCTCCGGGAATGTCTGTCAATGGACTTTCCACATGAAACATAAGGAAGTAGCACATTAAGTCCTGAGTCGCCATCTTTCCTCCTCAAAACTCTACTGAAAGCAACCTACTATCTTTTGCATTTACTACTACCAAGGAGAAGAGAGCCTGAATTTTGTTCCTTGGTAGTTAATCAGATATTCTGACTGGATGCTTTAATGGTATTCTTGTAATTTTAAAAAAATTGCCAAAACCTATCTAGAGCTGGCCTTTCAGTGATTTTATGCAATGGGGAGATCACTTTCAAATCTGTACACACTACACACACACACAAGCTTATTTTTCTGCTGCCCTTTTTCACTTGATATGATTTCCTGTTTATCAACACTTTTAAGTCCCATGTTAGAACTTCTTTCTATATATCTACCATTTTCTCCCTTGTTTTTACCTGCATTTCTCCTTTACAACACTAATTTTATTTTCAGCTGTGTTAATTCTACCCTTGACTGCCTCTCATACGGATTTTAATGTGCTGGTGCATTTTCAATTTCTTTACAATCATTCTTCTTAACGGTTCATTTCTATTCAATCCCACGCTATTATTGTCACTTCAGCTCATAATCATCCATCTGCTTTCTGCCCCTCTTTCATTAGGGCCACATCTTTTTTAGTAATGGATCATTGTTGGAGATCTGTTCTTCTTTCAAATCTTCAATATAATCTCCCATTTCCTCTACAGAACAATAATTTGCAGTGTGCTTGGATTTATTTTTCCTGTTTATTGATCACTGAACTGAGAGAGATCTACCCAGATCTGGTGTTTGCTCTGAACTATTCTTTGTTTTGGATTTTTTGGTTTTTATTTTCCCATTACCATTACTCCCCCAACTCTGAAGCACTCTTGATCCATGTGGGTGCTTGCTTTAGACCTCGAGCTGGTCAGCAGGTGGAGATGAATAGTTCCCAGCCAAATCCCAGCATGGTTTTCATTTCAATGTAGTTCTGCTAGCCTGAAAGAAAATCTTCTGCCTTCACCGCCTGGCATTCTGAGGCTGTGAGTGATGAAGAACTCCAACAAACAATGCCCAAACCTTCAGTAAACACAGGTCTTTCTAACTCTAGTCCACTTACAGCAATTTACTTTTTTGGAGTAAAATTCTCAGGATGCAGGAGTAACAGACCCTGTCCCACCCTCCCAGCTCTGCCTGGCTTTCTGAGTTACAAACTTCTACTTATAAAAAGGCACTGTTGGGGGAGAAGACAAAGAGGGAAGGAAGAGCTTTCTGGCACAGCTGCTTGGGTTTGCTGAATTATGGGCAAGAGAGTTGAGGGACAGATGGCTCTGCCTACCTGTTTTTAGGTGGTCAAAATTTACTCTCCCTGTGTTTTTAAACCCGGCTCTGTTGAGGTCATGGTAGACATTTCTCTCACTAGTTCTAGATTTTATAACTGGTTAGGCTGTCTGTGCTTTTCTCTATCTTCTAGGGACTCCAGTGAGAAGTCTCAAGAGGCTGTGTCAGGACTACCAGGCAGGGACCTTTTAAAATCGTAACATGTTTACATAAGTTTCTTTTTCAGCTGGAAAAAAAACCCCACAAAACATCAGCAAAAATAAAAGCATCCAAGAAGTTTTGCCTTTGAAAGACTCTATCTGTGCAATGTCACGCTGTGCCTTTAAACATCTAGAAATAAAATTCACCTGTGCCTTTTACCTGCCCTCATCCACCCTGTCCTTGAAATTCAGGTAACAGAAACACAATGTTTATGTTATAAACTTGGCAGTGACTGACTTTTCTGAGAAATAAAGTTTGACATTCAAAGGAATTTACCTGGTTTTTTAAAATGGCATTTACTGCTAACTTTGACAGAACTCAGGTATAAGACTTCACATTCATCTGAGACAACTTGAGATTTCTTGTGCTCATGGATTTCAAGCAGTCGCGATCCACATGGCAAAACACATACCTTTTATGCTGAACACCTTCAGCTTCTTGGCTTTTAAGCAGGTAATAACTATCCTGTGTTTCATTTTAATCAAAATGATATAATTATGATTTAGAAATAAGAAAATCTGAGACTCAGGGAAGCATCTGAAGCAGATATCGAATTTCTTAAAAAATAAATGGAAGGAAGATCATTTATCAGTGGTACAGAACTTTGGAGTATCTATCACGGCACAGTTCTTCCCAAGAGAAGCTGCATGCGAAAGCACACCCAAACTCTCAGTTTCACGGCCGATCAGTCTTTCTATCGCTCAACCCTTTAACATATTTCGCAAACATAGGATAATGCTGTGAGTCATGTGTAAAGCAAAGGTAATATGTTATGTGGTTGCAGGAATGTAACAGCCAATGAAACCCAGAAACAACAGACATAATTAAAGACCACCCCCAAAGCAGAAAATGTGTGGTTTCCTCAGTTACCAATAACTTCATAAAGGACTGCTTAACAAGACCCACACTTCTGCCTTCAGGAGGGTTCTTGAACCCGGTGAATGAACCCCCTTCTTTTTAAACATTTACATAATCATTTGAGCGTTCCTTTCTTAATCTAGACAATTGTTATGAATAATGCCATCTTTGCAAGGTGGTTGAGGACCAAATGAGAAATATCTAAAATCCCTAACAGAATGCTTGGCAAACAGTAAGTCTGCAAATTTTTCAAGTACCTTTTGGAAAGGACGTTTTCAACATTTAAATAAGTGCATGGGGAAGTGTGCAGCAATGACTATAATATATACTTCGCTATGTTCTAACCAAATTCATTAAATCTCATTCTTTGGTACTCAGCAGATATTGAGTATTATTTAGCAATAAAGTCATTTTACTCTACCCTCTTTGAATATCCTTCAAAATGAATAATTTCCTTTTTGCTACCTAGAAAAAAGCATGGTAAGACTTAGAATGTGAAATACTTTGACATTATAAATAATGACACAAATATTCAGCTATGTTTCTGCAGTTAGGACACACAGACAGATATTTCAAGTAAACTATTTATTCATTAAAGAAGAAACATTCTTAAACATTAAAAGTAATTTTAAGAAATTAGGATAAAGTGTTTAATGCAGATTCACAATAGATTATCTTACTAAGAACCTTAAGTAATTCTGAAACGGCACTTTTCAAACCCAGTCACCAGCTGGGACGTTGGCGACTTTTCTGGCTGTCACGGCGGTGCACAGGGCACTGGGTCTGAGGGCCTACGGCAGCTTGCCTCCTTAGGGTAGAGCCTGGAAGATGCCGACAACCACTCCCCAGTCCTACTGGCTTTACAATGCAGCCTTGCCTAATGCCTATGCTAATAAATGAATACTTATATACTTCTAATTCTTCTGTCACATAAATTTGAAGAGGTATAAATAAACAAAACTTTATAACCTGAGTAGACAAAATGTTATAACCACCACCCTCTACCTGCCTTGGAAAATTTAACCAAAACAAACAAAAAGCCCCACTAGGCCAATCTTTAGGAACTCTGAAAGCATATCACACCAACAAATTTAGTTATACCACGCAGGCGCAGTGCAAAGAAGACATCCATGAATATCTTTTAATTCTCTCATGGACTGCAACGTGTGAGACTAAAAGTGTCTCAAACCAATTTAGATGTCAGAAATTGCTGAATGCCCACCAATAAAGGTAGAACATAAATTCTCACGCTGGTGAGATATATCTTAAAATCATACAGTATGTGAATTTGCAAAATCTTGGTACCAATCTGGCACTTCCATTAGCAATAATTCCATGGACCGGTCTCCAATCAGATCTTGCAATGAGGTCACCGAGTGCATCTGCCCAACCACCCCAGCTTGTTTCTCTGTATAAGAGCCCTTTCTTCTGGCTTCAGGGTTGCATGCCTGGGGAAACTCTACTGGTGAGAACTGAAATTATCTGGGTTTTGTTTCTCCAACCATTCATATGAGTAGGGACAGAGAAACATTTACCGATCAGGTGTAATACGGCAAAACAAAAACAGAGCCACAACTCTGAAGAGGCAATGTCTACTTATTTTATAATAAGAGGACACTGGGAATAGAATGGTAAAGGAATTTACAGGAAGAAAAGCAGCGTGAAATTTCTGACTCAAATAATATATCACAGAGGTTGGTATTTCACTAATTAGAGGTTTATATAATATATCATAGAGGTTTATATTTCATTCTATATTTCATGTTTATACTCTTGAAATCCAGATTTGATCACCAAAGTACACAGTCTCCTACCACACAGTCTAATAAGTTCACAGTTGGAACTTCAATATGCATCAGACTGTGACAAGACGGAAGAATCTATAGGCATTGCATGATATGTGCTACCCACTGAGGACTGGCGAGTAGATGAGTACACACACCTCCAAGCGAGAAACAGCCCAGAGAAGGTATTCCCGAAAACAACAGCCACGCTGTCGGTGGCATAAAACACCGGGGAGAAAGTTCTGCATGCATAATCAAACAGAAAGAGCTGCTGCTTGTTTGTTTTAACTGCAAAGTTATATTCTATCAGAACATTTTAACAAGGTACACTATATGAAATTATCATAGTAGAAACAAAATACCATCATCCTTTACATAAATCAGTAAGTAGGAATAACACATTTGTAAAGTATTCCGACAATATTTTGTTGAACTTGACATTTTAGGGAAATTGTACCCAAGTAATTCAAATAAAGCCAATGCCTAGTTCCCCTTGACCTCATCTATTTAAATTAATTTCATTGAAAGCCTAAGAACTGTTTGGATATGGAATACTATAAACCCAATCAAGACCTCAAAACATTAAGATATAATCCATCATGCAATTACACTTCTCATTTCTGAGAAGCTTCTCATATCGCACCAAGTCATTTTCTCCTATTTCAGCCTTCAAACCAGTTTTCTGTTTTCCCTCATGGAAATTTGTTAGCAACAGAGACACACATACGGGATGGCCAGCTGTACTGCTGACATCTGTTTTCTTTTACTAAGAAAAATGTGGATATGTAAATGGCACCATATACTTGGTATTCTTACTTGCCAGAGTTACAAAATTCTCCCCTTTTTGGATGCTACTTAGCAGATGTAAGGCACCATTTGTTGTTGAATTTCAGAATTTCGAATGTTTATTTTCTCAAACCCAGACTTACTGGAAAAGTGCTTATTAATCAGATTTTCTCCTGTTTTAGACAAAGATGCATTCACCTAGAAACCAGAAAAGACTGACATCAAAGTTATCAAAGACTCTATTGAAACTAAGCTAAAAAGGAAACACTTCTAGCATATAGAGTTCTCCTTTTACGACAATTTTATTAGAGTATCAACATTAGCTTGGCTGCAGGTAACAAAATAGGCTCACTCCACTAACACAGCTTCTGTTCGAACCAGAGGTGTGAGGGCTTTATTTAGGATGCACAGATAGGGATACTGGACCCAGTTTGGAAAGAGAACATAGAAGCCTTAACAAAAGTGCCCAAAGATATGTCTGTCTTAAGGAAGAAAATATAATGTTCGTACCACCACCTCTGTGATTCTAAATGATATGGGTCATGGTGGCCTGGCAGAAAGGTTTTCATCAAACAATGTCTTATCTGTGACCCCGAACTTAACTGTCACCACAAGTCCCGGGAAGAGAAAATCAAGTCCCTCCCTGGAGGAAGGAGGGAGGGATGTCTCCCTCTGCCCCGTGAGAGTACCAGGGGAGCTCCCTACCCACTCGGGGTCTGCCTGTAAATCCTGAGTGGCCCAGCCAGCTCAGGGCAGGAGCCTCCTGCTAAAAAGCAGCAAAAGTGAGGGTCCTTTCTCTTCTTGTAAATTTCCTTTTCAAATAACCCTGGATGTGTGAATTGTTCATTAGGGTAACTTTCCTGTCTCTGTCACATTTCTGGGAAAACAAAATAACTAAATTTAAAATTAACAGGAAAATGTCCTAAAAATCAAGAATTCAGTAAAAAAGAAAGGCTGGTTCTCATGAGAACTGTCATCACATGTAACTTAATACATGAGAACTACATTCTGCGGGCATAAGAGGAGAGGTTAGGCTCACCTGACTTTATCAAAACTAATTATTACATTTGTTTTCTCCAGATGTACTTAGTCTTTAATCAATCTTATTGTTACATCTTCTGGAAATGTACTTCATGGCATGCTAAAATACAGAGGGCAAACAGTTACATTTTTATACCTGGGTAAAAAATCTTGTGTTCTGATTAATTTTTCTGGTAGGACAGAAGTTAGGGACAGGGCTCCCAGGCCCCTATGTTCAAATACCCTGCAAACATCTCTGCTTTCTCACAAAGCAGAGCAGTCGGCCCTGCGGGGCTGGGGGGTGCAGGCAGCAGCACGAGTCAGCGATGTGACCCCATCATTGGGGGGCTATAACAACAGAATCCTCCAACTTCAGAGCACAGCCTCATTTAAGTAGGAGAAAAGGTGAGAGAAGTTATGACAAGGCATATTCTGAACGAAACAGAATTCATAAAGGCCGGGGTATGTGAAGCAAAGCAAATTACTTTCACAGATGCTGTTTCTGTGAAGAACAGTGACACATTATGACCATAGGGCCCAGCGAAGATGTGTGACTTGGGAGCAGGTCGATATCTTCTGTGACCTCTGTCCAGTGTTGCCAATTTATGTGACTTATCACAGCCTTGCTTTCTATACAGGCAGCAACAACCATGGAGGGACACTCAAATGCTGGGTGTGAAAGACGTAAAATTAACACGGCTGGGGAAACCAGGAAAAGCAAATGCAAATTGCACGCTTTTTCTTTTTCTGTTTAGAAAGAATTTGATCCAAATTTAAACTAGCCACACCAAATGCATGCTTTACGCTTCGTGTGTGAAACCAGCCGGAACCTGGGACCCTCTTGTCAAGAGCCAGAAGTGCACACTGGGAGGAGTGTGTGGGTGGGGGGTGCAAATGGCTATGAACTCAGATTCTTAAGTGATCTCTGAAGTTAGCAGATTTCAACGTTCTAGACAAACTATCATGGTCACAGAATCTCACTGGTCTAAATACTCTGCATTAGCATCACTTTAGTGAAAGGATCTCAAAATGCTGTCTTGAGAAATAGCCCCACAGGACAGCTTACTAATGAAAGGAAGAAATACATTTTCATTCCTCTATGCCTACACCCCCACCTCCTTCATTTAACTCACTTCCTTGTGTGCAAGAGGAAGTACGGAAGCAGGGTTGAATGGGGTTATGTGTATATGAATAAATGCCAGCGTCTCAGCAGCCTAATGCAGAAGCTAGGGTGCTGTCTTTCAATAGGATATTTCTCATAACGGGAAGGAAACACACCCATCAACACCCTTCATCTACACAAAACACAGAAGAGGTTCTCTCCAAAGAAGGTATAATGGAGCTTTACTGGTTGTGGAAAAAGGAAATGTGACCCTCATATGAAAATTTTAGCTCTATGCAAAGGGAAGGAGATAAAAGGAGAGGAGAGAGGGCAGAAAACCTGTGCCAGAGGAAACTCTCTGACCTTCCTTAACACATGTTATACTCACTCTGCTTAAGTAGCGGACAGAATGCACCATCGTCTTAACACACTTTCCCCCCAACAGAACTACCTCTCCTAATCACGGGGTAGAAATACAGTTCTGGAGACATACATACAGGGCAATGGTGGAGGTCAAGGCTGCAAAGATACCTCAGATGTGAATGATGCAGATAACAAATACACCATGATTTCAACAACAGGAGTGGGCTATCAAGGGCTAGTGTGTGTGCCTGCCTGTGACGGACAGTGCATGCAGCTAATTTCCAGGAACGTGGGCCTGAAATAGCTAAATGCTGAGCTTCAATAACAAGCATTAATCCGCTTGCAGAGAACCTACTGCACTGTTCTAGAAACTCGGGATAGTGGAGTGACAACTGAGGTCCCTGCCCTCGTGGAGCTTACAATCTGCCACAGGAACAGGCAACACAAGCTCGACATGGTTGGTACATTTAGGTAATAAACACTTTGCAAAAACAGGGCAGGTTGTCACATGAAATAAGGACAGCAGAGACAACCTCCACGAGAAAAATTTGGGCAAGGTGGGAAGAGTGGGTTGGGCAAAGGGATGTCTGAGGAAGTGTCCAAGGAGAGGGCACGAAGCACAGCCCTGAGGTGGGAGGGGGCAGGTGAGGGCCTCAGAGGGCAAGCTGCCTCTCTCAGGTCTTAATTTCATCGTGCACCCCTGCTTCATAGCACAAAACAGGGATGCCGTTCATGTTTATTGAATTACTTAAGTTCCAATAATACCAGATTACCCAATGAGCAAACTGAATCCAAACTATTGGCTAGGGCTTTGTAAGAAAAATGAACGCAAAATGTATTGGTGGAACATGAGTATATTTTCCTGAGAGGAGTTGTGTATCAGATTCTCAAATGGGCTTTTCTGACTCTCTCACCGGCTCCCCCAAAGTTACGTGTCCCAGCGTTATTTCCAGGAACGCACAAGGAAAGTGGAAAAGTGGGTTTTGTTATAGAAGGAGGAATCCTTCACACAGAATTTACTTTTGGCCAGAGTTTAATGATGACTTCCTTTTAAAAACAGAGAAGGCAGCAGGCAGAGGGAACAAGGTGCACATGATTAGCAGGTCCCAGCACCGCTTCCCCCAGGCCCGTTCTGGGGGTGTGCCAACAGTCCACAGGACACTATCTCAACGAGAGACCTGCAGGTAGCCTCAGACCGCAGGGGTCAGCTCCTAATAAGATGAAGGCAGGCAAACCTGAAAAACAGGCTAAGTTTTTACCCCCCACACACGTGGGGAGAGTAAAAGGAGAAAAAGGCCAAAGAATTCAGTTACAATAGGAGAAAAGAACTACCCCTTCTTGCCCTCATACATGTTGTCACTGCAAAGGCTTTTCAAATAAATACAGGCTTAGGCAAAAGAAATCAGAGACCCATAGGTTTTAACATCTAAATTTCTCCTTACAACTACTTTCCATATCAATTTTTTTTT